>PVHY01018889.1:16874-28496 GCA_004024945.1 Uropsilus gracilis | reverse complement strand
GGTCTTGCTATTTTTGCCCATGGAACCGCTGGCTCTCGTTGCCCAGGGTACCACAGACTCAAGCAATCCCCAGCCTCAGCTTCCCAGGTAGCTGGGATTACAGGCATGCGCCACCATACCCAGCTATTTTTTGGAACTAGGTCTCACTATACGGGCCCCAGGCGGGACTCGAACCGCGATCCCTAGCCCCTGCCGCTTCTTAGGCTGAAGCTTACAAGCAGAAGCCACCGTGCCCGGCCTCAGAAAGTAAATAGCTTTGTGATAAATAGATTTTAGGAGAAAAATAGAATTTTTATTATTTGTTATACAAATATAGTTTTCAGGTTGATAATATGGTTAACTGTAAATAAATGAAGCCACTAAAATACTGAATGAAAACTCTGGGAAGATAAAAAGTTTTGTATGTAAAAATATTGGCAAGATTTTTCTCAGCATCACAGAAATCCTAGACACACAAAAAACACTTTCTCAGTGAAACGGGCAGGGGAGGGAATGACTCAACTACATAAAAAATAATATACCTATATGATGTTGAAAACCATAAGTTCAGAACACATGGCAGATTCAGCAAAATGTATTATAGGAATCAGTTTCAGTTAGTAAATTAAAAAAATAGTAAATACTAAAATGGTAAAAAATTATGAACCAGATTATTCATGAAAGTTTAAACATGAAAAAATGTTTAGCCACACTATTTAAAGAGACATGTATATTGAAATGAAACCATTTTTAACCTACTGACAAAAATACAAAAGTATTTGGTGATATTTTGTTGAGGCTGTGCAAAAACATTGTTAGTGGAAATATAAATTGTGTAACAACCTCTTCATAGAAAAACGTAGCAGCTTGTTTAAAATTTATGCATATTTTCTAACATAACATCCTTTGTGATAGAATTTTGAAACTAACCTAGATGATTATCCATAGAGGAAGAATTAGATTAATAAATAGCTAAATGAGTACATTCTATATAATAACCATTTAATGCAGTGGCCCCATGCAGTGGTGGTGGTTATCCCCATTTGTATGAAATGGAACTACATTGCAGTCATTAAAAAGAAGACAGCTCTAGATGGGTTGTCACTTTCTGAGACTGAATTTAATGGGACATTTTAAGCAGTGTTTTTATTTTAAACTGGCTGAAGGAAAAAAAGATTTATAATTTTTATGTGCAGAGTGTTAAAGTATATAGTTTGGTTGCAAGTTTTTCACCTTTTGTGAGGCTATAAGAACTGGCATTGTGAGCCTGGTATTTCCAGCCTGGCATTGTGAGTCACAGATTCTGGACTCAGGACTTTGTTACCCCTATGATGGCATATCTCCTGTGTCCTAGTAATTTGTCCTAGTAGCCATCACTAACTTAGTCAGGCACTTCATCTTCCAAGTTATAAAATGTGATGACAGTGGCAAGTTTTCCTGTGGACCAGAGACCTTAGCTGGAGCTTCCATTTAATAATGCAGTGGGAAACCCCCATCTGCAACACAGACAGGCAAGAAGAGAACCAGCTTGATGCAATCCACATCATGTGCAGTCAACTACCAGCGGAGACTTCTTGGTTTCCCCCAGGGTGGTGGCAATATTAGCCCCTGCTGAGAGAACAGGTGGCCTCCTACTGGGGACATACCCTTTGCCAGCAGCTTTCTTCTCAGTGCAGCCCACAGTTTCTACTGTTGCTGCTGCTTTTGGTTGGGCTCTGGTTTATATTTGTGTTTCAGCTTTAAGCAGTGGAATAACTGTTTGGTGAACTAGTTAATGACTAGAAAAACTTTAAACTATTTATACAGGATAACCCTTTGCTACAACAGCTGGATATAGTGAGGTGAGGTCTCTTGGAATGGTCTTTGTCCAGTGTCCAGAAATCCTTGGGCATTTTCTCAAATGGAGAATTCATGACCTTCTTAGCCTCCTTCTTCACAATGACTGTGACTAGGGCTACCTTCTTCCTCTTAGTCCTACCTTCCCTTTTCATATCTTGGGTGACTGCAGGAGAGGATAGGAGCAGTCTTAACTTTTCATTTTTCCTTTTAGTTTTTAATTAGATTTAGAAATTATGAATATATGTACATGTTTTGAAAGTATTGGTAGAGGCCAGGCATGGTGGTGCATGCCCTTAATTGCAGCCTAGGGAGCGAGGCCGGGACTAGGAATTGCTTGATCCCATGGGTTTGAGACCCTCCTGGGGCAATATAGCGAGACCTAGTCCCAGAAAATAGCTGGGCATGGTGGTGTGCACCTTTAATCCCAGCTATCTGGGAAGCTGAGGCTGAGGATCGCTTGAGTCCGTTCCACCCTGGGCACATGAGCCTGCAGTTCCCTGGGGAAAATAGCGAGACCTAGTCTCAAAAGAAAAATATTGATAAGAGTACGGAAATACACAAGAAAGTAAGAGCACTCCATATTTATTTCTGTAGCTTCTTTCCCTTTTCTCTGTCATAACCTGTGGATATGTTTATTATTTTCCTGATAGCTCTGTGATGGGTAATTGTCAAGTGTTTGTGTTGACTAGGTCATTTATATATACCCATAACTGAAACTTGTTGGGAAATCTCAAGATGAGTGAAATGATGTAAATTTACTATATTTAAATGGATTCTGATTCATTTTTTTATTATCTAACAACACATGGTTTCTCCAAAAATAGCTCAGTATTAAATGCATGAAGTAATTTAATCAAAGTATTTTTGAATGTGAATCTTACCATTGTTTTGTTTCTCAAAAAGAAAGGTAGTATTCCTTTAAATATCAGGCTTTTAGGAATCTTTAGAACAGAAAATGGAAAAGAATCTGAGCTTGTCAACTAACCATTTAATGTTGTTAAGCTTTTTTTTTCTCCAGGTGGTTCTGTGATTTTTAAATTTCCATATAATGATGGAAACCTAGATTGTTGCACAGGAGACTAAAAGTACATTAGGAGGGAAAGAGCAGAGACCGGGACCCTGAATGCAGAGTCCCTAAAGAAAGAACTGTACAGGGTTTATACTGGGGTACTGTGCTTAATGGGCTTAATAATGACTGAATTACTATGATGATTTTTATTGAATTAATTTTGTTCTTTTTAAAATAATAACAGGAAAACGAGCACTGTATTTTTGTGAGATTTTGCCTATGATAAGTTGTTGGCACTTAAATTTTAATTGGGAAAAAAAAACTTGGATTGCTTTATGGGGTGTTCAGTACATCGTGAAAGAATTATTCTTCATTGTAAAATAACTGGGGTGGTGGTATATTTTAATGTTGTAATATTGTCTCTTCCCTTGAATATGTGCAGTGTTCTCTGATTATTAATGCAAAGCTCTTAGATGTTACTACTTAATTTTCTGTATTTATATACATTACTGTCTTTAGCATTTTCGTCAAATTTTCAAGTTCATGTTTTCAGCATATTTTTATTTACATTCAGTATTAGCTGTAATTTTGCTTCTTGTTGACTTTTAATTTTAATAAAACACTTAAGTCTTTTGTTAGGGAAAGCTTTTATAGACAATCAAAATTGACCTTTATTATTTTTTAACACAGGTTTGTAGAAGTTTTTTTTTTAAGGTCTAACCATGGGGGATTTGTAATTTTTAAACTTAAAATTACGACTCTAAAAAAAGTCACTTTTTTTTTTTAAGGAGTAGTGAAGAAGTTCTTACTGCAGAAGATTGTGAAAATGTCTATCATCTGGTTTATTCAGCTCACCGACCAGTAGCAGTAGCAGCTGGAGAATTTCTTTACAAAAAGTAATTCTATATTTGTAATTTATTTTCTAAAGTGTACTTTTCTGACACTTAACTATTGTGTTAAAATGATATGAAAGAAAATAAACAGGTATAACTTTTGAAAAAAATTAAAATCAGGTTGAAATGTCAATATTTTACTGTTTTCTTCTAACTTCTAATTTCTTTAAAAGTTACTTCATTGAAGAGAAATTATTCATATTTTTAAATGGATGTGTTTAAAAATATACCTAACTAACCATTATGTTTAAGATTGATCTTTTCTAGTTTTTCAATCTTTTTCTCTGCTAACAACTTCTTAATATTACCCATATTCTAATACTTAGTTTTTATCCTCTTTTTGCCTTAGAATATATTGAAACATTTTGCTTAAAATAATGTAAAGTTGATAAAAATCCTTATAGTCTTTTATGCTGAATAATACCTGAGAATTGATGTAATAGGTAGCAGTGTGAATATGATCACAGAACACAGTAAAGCAAATGTTATATAATGCCTTTAAAAGAGAACAATAAACTATATTGTAAAACTTTATTAAAATGCCCATCTGGGGTGAAACAACCATTCAATAGAAAGAACATATGATAAGGAACATTTATAATGCAGTTCTATATTCATTGTTATCCAGTGATAGTTATCATTTCTTGTTTATAAGGATCATGACCATGATACCCGTAGAAAGAGTTCACTGGATTCAGATTTGGGGAAAATTCTGTAAGAGGTGTAGAAGGAAGAATACTGTGGATTTATATACATAAATAGTATATGTTAGTTATTGTAAAACTTTTACAAACGGGCATGATTACATAACACATTAGAGTTTTAAAAAAAGAAACAATTAGCTTAGAAAGGTAATTTAATAGAACTTAAAATTACCATGATCTGTGACAAAAAAAATGTAGCAATTACTTGCTTGTGTATAGTATTGGACACTATTATGCATATTCAGCAACCTTTGTTAATGTTTTATGTTTGGAACCTGTATAGGTCTTTTTTTTTAATCTAAGGAAGTTTGTTTCTTTTAGTTTAAAAGTAAATATTTTTTGTTGATTGCAGGCTCTTCAGTCGTAGAGATCCAGAGGATGATGGAATGATGAAAAGACGGGGAAGACAAGGTCCAAATGCCAACCTTGTAAAGACATTGGTTTTTTTCTTTCTGGAAAGTGAGGTTAGTTGATGCTCAATGTATACTTAAGTTCAGAATTGAGTTAAAATGTTGATCTTAAGATGTCCATATAACACAATGAATAGGATAGAGATCTACCCATTTCACACAGTCAGAATCTTTTAATTTAATACTTTTACTAAGATTTTCAAATAATAAGATTTAAAAGTAGTGCTAAGAGCATGGATTTTGAAGTCAGAAAGGCCTGATTATGAATTGGGCTCTTCATTACTGTATAACCTGGTGTCCTGTTAATGTTTCTAACTTCATTTTCTTAGTAAAAATATCAGTAAAAAATTCCTAGGTAAAACTGAAATAATCCATGTAAAACTTTAGCATAGACCCAGTGTGGTGTTGGTTCTCAATAGTTGGTACCTGCTGCTATTACTATTATTGTAGGCATGAATTTATATTTAACACCAGCGTTTAGATCTTATTGAGGGAGAACTTAACTATTTACAAGATTTTGTGAGATCTCTATAAATTTTAGGTGTTCATATTGTGTTATTTAGAAATGTCAGTTTTTTTAATTTCTCCAGTTTTGTTTACAGAAGTGCATATTGCCACATTACTAAATTCAGTTCGTTTTTAATACATCCCTTAGGATAATCTTTTAGTATAGTCCTTTGCAAATAATGATGATCAACAAAACTTTCATTCTTTTAAGGCTAATATGCTGTTTGTCTAATAAGCACAATTACTCCTTTTTAAATTTTAGTTACATGAGCATGCAGCATACCTTGTGGATAGTATGTGGGACTGTGCTACTGAGCTGCTGAAAGACTGGGAATGTATGAATAGTTTGTTGCTAGAGGAGCCACTTAGTGGAGAGGAGGGTAAGAATGTTTGATTGTGGTATTTGTTGTCAAATTTTGAAAATAGATGTTACTTGTTCCATTTATCTTCTAGTGTTAAAAGTGATTGATTGAAAATATACTTTGTGAACAATTTTGTCTTTATACATGTGAATATTATGCTATACAAAAATGTAATTATTATGTGTTCTTGAATTATTTTTTGTGTTTGTGTTCATATGTTCTTTAAAATGTATGTCCTGTTGGTGTATGTATTTAGAATGTTTTAAGAAATTCTGTTCTGGTTCTGGTACTTTCTGTGATATAATAATGGTGTTTGAGTTACTACATTGGGTCAGATTCTGTTACAGGCAGAATGAACTATTATGTAACAATCAAAAAATTTTTTTTGTAGGAAGAGGAAATAGGTTAACTCTTTCTGATTCCCCTCTCCCCTCAGCACTAACAGATAGACAAGAGAGTGCTCTGATTGAAATAATGCTTTGTACCATTCGACAAGCAGCTGAATGTCATCCTCCTGTGGGAAGAGGAACAGGGAAAAGGGTATGGCACTGTATTTTCAGTACTCTATACTATATTTTTTCTAATTTAATATTTTTGAAAAATCTCATTTGTAACCATAGTACCAAGTTTTGCAATCTTAACTTTTATTTTTCAGATGACCTTTGATTATAAATAGGTGATAGAAGTTAATATTAAAGCATTAGCAGTTCAGGGAATTTGGATTTCTTCTGTAAGATACTTTGTTGATTACTGTAGTACATGTTGCATTTATCCTTTTTTTTTTTTTTAATAGATTTGCTTTCTTTCTCCTTTATTATTTATTTATTTATTTTGGCTGTGGAACCACAGGCTCTCGTTGCCAGGGGTATCACAGACTCAAGCAATCGTCAGTCTCAGCTTTCCAAGTAGCTGGGATTACAGGCGCGTGCCACCACGCCCAGCTATTTTTTTGGAACTAGGTTTCACTACGGGCCCCAGGCCGCGTCATAGGCTGAAGCTTATAGGCACGAGCCACCGTGCCCGTGCTTTCTTTCTCCTTTAATGTGAAATTAGAAATAAGGACACATTCATTAAAATTGGGAAATTCTTTCCTAGAATTAGATTTTAATACATTATTGTAAAATTCACATGAATTTGTACTGTAGACTGAAAACACTGGCTTTCAAACTTTTGATAATGAAGCACAAAAATTCATTGTTATGCTGTTACCTACAGGCATTTCTGTATGTATGCTTGTATGTAACAAGCAAAATTTCAAACAGTAATGAAACAGATGCGAGGTATTCTCTTTTATTTTTCCCTTTGTTTTTCTGATGATAGTATCTTATGTTTAACTTACAACCCCATATATCATGACTCACGGCTTAGAATAGTCTGACGAGATTGGGCGCGTTCAGAGTGGTATGGCCGTGGACAGCTTAGAATAGTCTGAAATGCTACTCAATCTCATTGTTATATAAGCTCCTAAACTACATTTCCTGTTCCTGCTTTTCCTTCAATGCGGAGATAGTTTGGTTAGTCTAATTGATTTTCCATCTAGAACTATTCAAAAGAACTACTGAAAAGGCCTTTTTTGGTTATTTTCAGTTTATTTTTTTAAAAGTCATCTGCAAGTTATTCTCTTTATCACATTTAGGGGTTAAATGTTTAAAGCACAAGTTTTTGTAACTTATGTAAAATGTAGTTTTATTGCTTTATCTTCAAGTTCAGCACCTGTCCATGCTAGTGAGCTTAAAATGTTGTTTTATTACATTAGGTGTTGACAGCAAAAGAGAAAAAGACCCAGTTGGATGACAGGACAAAAATCACTGAACTTTTTGCTGTGGCTCTTCCTCAGTTACTAGCAAAAGTAAGTTTATGTCAGTATCAAAGTGTTGTTATGGAATCATAATTTTTGCTTGGATATGTCACACAGAATTGTGTCAGTATGTTTTCTTATTAGCATTTTGATATTTCTGACATGTTTTATTTTCATTTTAAAGTACTCTGTAGATGCAGAGAAGGTGACTAATTTATTGCAGTTACCTCAATATTTTGACTTGGAAATATATACCACTGGACGACTAGAAAAGGTACTGTGTTTTTGAAAATCTTGAACTAATGTTTAGTTTGGCTTATTCCGTTGTATCTGCTTATTTTGTTTGGAATTTGTTTGATAACTTCTAATGTGAAAGGAAACCTGTATTTTACATATCATATTTTAAATCATTTTGGATTTCGATGCTTTGCTTCATGCCCACACCAATGCCCTCGCATTCCTGGCCATTATATGACTGTGTCACTGATCATTTAAGGATATTGGAATGGGGAACTGGATAATAGCAATTATAAAACAAAAGCAGTTAATATCCAGTGAATAATTTCCACTGTCTCTGAGTCAGCACTATAAATTTTCTTATATGTGTTAATATTCTCATCAAAATTCTATGAGATAAGGTAATATTCTTATTAAAATAGAGGAAATAAATGTGGATGGGTCAGTGTGTTTAGTACTACTAGAAAAACACCTTAAAAATGTGTTGCCTGTAGAGTTACACCCGCTGGTTGTAGACTTCCTATATTTGAAGTTTCTTGCTGGTGAGATAGCTGTTTTATGCCTATCAAAGCTACTTTAGTTTTAATGAAAAGCACTTCAATTTTGCAGCATTTGGATGCCTTATTACGACAGATCCGGAATATTGTAGAGAAGCACACAGATACAGATGTTTTAGAAGCATGTTCTAAAACTTATCATGCTCTCTGTAATGAAGAATTCACAATCTTCAACAGAGTAGATATTTCAAGAAGTCAACTGATAGATGAGTTGGCAGATAAATTTAACCGGCTTCTTGAAGATTTTCTGCAAGAGGTATGTATATATTGCAAGTATTTTGCCAGTTTTGCCCCTCTTTAGTAACTGAATTAGTCATCAGTCCTGGTGATATTCCCTAGTTGTATGTTGAAAAGATGTTCAGACTTTTTTCTCTGATTCATCATGCTACTATTTCTCCACCAAAATAGGAAGGGGGTAAGAATTTGTGCCTTAAAGAAGGTTTTCACCGATATCTTTTTATGTTTAAGACATGGTCTGGGAATTTACCAAGATTTAGTTCAATAAGGAAACTGTTAGGAAGAATAGGTTATTAAATGGAACAGAAAAAAGCAGAGCTGAATTATCACATGTAGCTTCACAGAGTATTTCTTAGTGCTTTGGCAGTGTTAGTGAGGTAAGGCTTTTGTGGTCCTGGATTTTAGGAAATCTTGATAGCCTGCTTTTGATTTTGGGGTATCCTATTTGGCTTAAAACATGATAATCAGATACAATTGTATTTTTATCATGATTTTTATTCTGGAGCTACATACTTAACAGTTTGATTTACATAAACTAAAGTCAAATGTTATCATATCAGTTCATTTAGCCTTTTCCCCATCACTTTTATTAATAAATTCTGCAAAAATAATATGAACTTTGTAATTAATTTTCTTCTTAATAATTACTTTAATCTTTGTGTGTAGCATTACTTCCTAAATTTTATTAATTGGGGATTTGCGCAAATGTGATGATGTACAATGATCATATTCTTAGTTAAAACTTTCAATGACTCTTGATTGGATTGAATGTGATAAGTACAAGTTAATTTAAAATCAAGCAGTTGTTTGTTAATTGAGCTTAGTTACTTTGTAGAAAAATTAGAATATAGAAAATAATTAAGTTCAATAATATTTTGATTTTTAGGTATTATCTAATTTGCCCTCAAATATATTTTTCTTTATTGTCCTAATGTATTTAATACTGTGAAAGCATAGATATTTTCAAGTTTCATGCCAAGATTATGTAAAGGAAAAATGTCATTTTTTTTCTCATAGGTATAATTGATAATCGTATTGTTCGTTAGTCCTAACTACATTGCTTTTATTTATTTATTTATTTTTGAGACTAGATCTTGCTATTTTTGCCTGTGAAACCACAGGCTCATGTTGCCTAGGGTACCACGGACTCAAGCAATCCCCAGCCTCAACTTCCCATGTAGCTGGGATTACAGGTGTATGCCCCCACGACCAACTATTTTTTTGGAACTAGTTCTCGCTCAGTTGCCCCGAGTGGGACTCGAACCGTGATCCCTGGTCCCCGCTGTGGCTTCCTAGACTGCCGCTTACAGGCTGTGCCACCATTCCCAGCCTCCAACTATATTGCTTTTAATTTGGATAATTCTAGGTATTGAATGACGACAAAATTAATGTGTGGTTTCTATCAGATTATTCTCTTTTCAAGGTGGTATCAGTGTGATAAACCTAATGATTTTTCACTTTGGTGGTTATTACTTTTTCATATTATATGCAATTAATATTCATAGGGTGAAGAACCTGATGAAGATGATGCATATCAGGTATTGTCAACCTTGAAGAGAATAACTGCTTTTCATAAGTAAGTTGAGTTACAAAGTTTCTTAAAACTAGCAAAAGCAAAACCCAGTTGTGCTGTTGGTTGTAATGTCAAAATACTAAGTTTTTCGTGCATTAGAAAAATATTACTAGTCATGTTTTGAATTGGGGAATGAGTGACGAGTTATCAATGGATGTATTTTTTAAAATACAGTTTTTTGGCAGTCATGTTTGTGCAGAAAAGTTTACTTTAAATTTTTTTTTAATTTAAAATTTTTGTAATTGTTGTACAATATTGGTCATATTTTCATGATTGTATTGTACCCCTTGTTCCCCACCCCACCCACGTCTACTATTTTTAACAGCATTCTCTTAACATTTGTTCAAGGCAAATGTGATTAAACTTAAATTTTCAATACTACTTTTTTTTTTTTTTTTTTTACAGTGCTCATGATCTCTCAAAGTGGGATTTATTTGCTTGTAATTACAAACTGTTGAAAACCGGCATTGAAAATGGAGACATGCCCGAGCAGGTCTTTATTTATTTACAAATTACATATTTAACTTTGAGAATGAAGACTTAATGCCTTTTAATTTTAACTGTTTTCTGTTGGTCCTTTTTTCAGATTGTTATTCATGCACTGCAATGTACTCACTATGTAATACTTTGGCAGCTTGCAAAGATAACTGAAAGCAGCTCTACAAAGGTTTGTGGTGGTTCAGTGGAGTGATTTTTTTTGATTAAATATCATAAATTGATTTCAGCAAATGTCCACATTTAGAAAGACCAGTTAAACCAGGGACAATGGCTGCTATTCCAATGCAAAACAAAACAACCCCCCCCCCCCCAAAAAAAAAAGACCAGTTAATTTCAATGCACTGTTGATTATTTCTGATATATTCTAATGTATTTAGGCATGTATGCCTTTAGCAAGAGTTGTATTGGTAGCCTGATGTATATTTACTGTTAAAGACCATTAACATGTTTTTTCAGATTATTTCAAGTTATAAATTATATTGATGATGGCATAATTTATGAATTTCCATATTTTCAAAAGTTAAGCATGTGTATATATAAACTCTGTAAATAATGACCAAGAGTCTTCATTCTAAGCAGATAATAGCTACTATATTATATAAATTGATAATAATAAGCTCTCTCTAGATCTTCTTGTGCCCTGATGGTATTTTATGGTTATCTTGGTTAACTAAGGATCATCCCACTGGTGTTCCAAACTCAGTATAACTTTCTGATTGAATATAATGTGCCAGCTACTAGGTCATTGGCTTTTGAAACTTTATTCATAATACTAATACTAGTACTTTTTTCATTTGTAAATTGAAAGCTTTAATATTGTATTTTTTTTTTTTTTTTTTGGAAACTGGGTCTTGCTGTTTTTGCCCATGGAACCGCAGGCTCTTGTTGCCCAGGGTACCACAGACTCAAGCAATCCCCAGCCTCAGCTTCCCAGGTAGCTGGGATTACAGGCATGCGCCACCACACCCAGCTATTTTTTGGAACTAGGTCTCACTACGGGCCCCAGGCGGGACTCGAAC
>PVHY01018889.1:0-16774 GCA_004024945.1 Uropsilus gracilis | reverse complement strand
TGTGCCCGGCCTTAATATTGTATTTGTGTATTTGTTTATTTAATATTAGAGGATATATTATTTGAGCACATTTTTAATAAATATTAAGCAATTTCCAAAAGACAAATAGTTGTTCATAGCCATTTTTTCTCATAAATTAATCCTCTTGGTCATATTTTGCGTAAAATTACAGTAAAAGCTTAAAATGTCGCTGAACTTCTAAGCACAAGATGCTATTATAGCTAGCTACAATGCTATTTTCCTCTTGAAAATCAATGTGCTAATACTGTTAAAATTTTTTTTCTTTTTGTCATGAGTATAGATCGTAAAAGTTCTCATCACATGAAAAAATATTTTTAACTCTATATGGTGATGAATAGTAGTAACTAGCCTTATTGTGGTGATAGTTTTGCACCATATACAAGTATTGCATTACGCTATACTCCTGAAACTAGTATAATTGTATTTGTTAAATCTCAGTGTGAAAGGGTCAGAAAGAAAAGAAAAATAATGTGCTTCTTTTTAAACATCCAGCAAGTTAATTAAAATCCATACTTAGAGTAGGAATAGTAACAATATTAGCAAATATTATTGTTCACTTACACCAAAAGTGCCGGTTTGTAAAACAGGAAAAGGATAAATACATTTAAAAAGGGGTAAAAATGAGTGTTGTTTATTCTGACGAGATCGGGCGCGTTCAGGGTGGTATGGCCGTAGACGAGTGTTGTTTATTCTGAAGCTTGATTAATTTTTGATAGCAAATGGAATCTCTAAGTTAGACCTATTATATTTAACATTTAGCATATACCAAATGTACTGATTTATATAATATTTGGCACAAAAGTTACTTTATTATTATTATTATTTTTTTTTTTTTGAGACTAGGCCTCACTATTTTTGCCCTTGGAACCACAGGCTCACGTTGCTGGTGGTACCACAGACTCAAGCAATCCCCCGCCTCAGCTTCCCAGGTAGCTGGCATTATAGGAGTGTGCCACCATGCCCAGCTATTTTTGGGACTAGGTCTCGCTGTGTTGCTCCGAGTGGGACTCGTACCGCGATCCCTAGCCCCAGCCACTTCATAGGCTGAAGCTTACAGGCATGCTGCGCCACTGTGCCCGGCCAAAAGTTATTTCTTAAATAGATTAATGTGGAAGAGTTTCATGGAATAGTTTTTATTTTAAATTAACTGCTAAATATTTAGAAATAGAAAAATGCAAGAAAGGATTAATCTTACATACATTTATGAGTTTTAAAGTTTTTTTTTTAAAGTGGGACTAATACCACAGAATTGATTTTGTTGCTCTCTGAGGTTTTTTCAAGAGTACTACTGGCATCCTAAATAAAAAATGAAAATTGCTCTTCGTTCAACATTAAAAAATGAGCATAGGACACAAATCTTTACTCTCTAAGTGTTCTGAGATACTGACTTGACTAAAACATAATCATAAGGTTTTTCATTCCAGTAAACTCATATAGCACTTAGGATCATTCACATACCTAACATTTCAAAGACTGTAGATTGCAAGAAAATTGGTTGGTCTTTGTTTTTTGATTAATAGTAAGACTTTAACTTCTAATGTATAAGCATAGCTAATATTAATCTGTGTTGCATTATGTAATTAAAGTACTGAGTTTTTAGAAGTGTTCATATATTAAAATACACTTGTTGAATTTTTTCAAGGAGGACTTGCTTCGTTTAAAGAAACAGATGAGGGTGTTCTGTCAGATATGTCAGCATTACCTGACTAATGTGAATACTACTGTTAAGGAACAGGTTAGTAATTGTACATAGCAATCTTTGGTAAGCAGTTCTTAATACATCAACTAATACAGACATTAATACTGAGATTGAGCCAACTAGAGATGTATATGCCCATGTAAACACCATGCTTCCGAAATAGATGAATATATTAGCTTTGCAGACAATAAAATTGATTGCTATCATGTGGAGTTTATTAACTGCTTTATAAATTACCCCAATTTTAAAATTATTTTCTGTTTATTTTGTTGTTTACGATGCATTTGTTGTTTATGATGCATTTGGTAAACAGACCCATGTATTCAAGTTAGGTGTATAGAAGTTACAAAAATTATTCCTGAAAGTAACACTGTATAACAAGTATGCTTTAGGGAAGAAGAAAGGTCCATGAAGTTTTTATCATCTCTGAGAATATTATCGAATGTTGACATTTCTGCCCATCCTGATTGTGTCTTATTTTTCTTTATGTAGACTTAGCATGAAATAAGAATTTTAATCACTTGCCTTCAAACTGTTTACCCTCTTACCCCATATGCTTTTGTGATTCCATTACTGCCATCCTTTGCATTCTGGAAATTTATTGTTATCTGGTGCCATAGGTAGTTTAGGCATTTGTAAAATTAATTGTGATCCTGGAACCAAGTGCTTACTCTATTCTAATTCTCTAATAATTAAGATTTAGTGGACACATGTTTTTAAATGCTTCTACGGGGCAGATGTTTTAATAATCAGTTTATAAGAAATGATCTGGTGAAAATGCTTATAATGACTTTAAAGGTTTTTGATCATTCCATCCTGCTTGATCTTTATGTATTCACTACTACCATCCAAGTAGTAGTCTTTCTAAGAACTATTTTCGGTCAATTCTGTTATGTTGGTTATATTGCTTACTTTAGTGGGATATATTTACTTCCTAAAACTACCAAGATTTGTTTAAATATAGTGTACACTTTTATCACTTAATCTTTATTCAGCTTAAATTGTCAAACTTATTTTAATGAAATATACTTGGATTTTTGTATAGCTAGAAATTTACATTTAATACCCAGTTGGTAACCTCATTTTTCTAGTTAGTTCCAGCTCCTTTTTGTCCCTCTCATACATGCAGCAGGTTTTCAAATAATGTTAAACCCCTTTCCTTGTAATGCTGATGAGAAAAAGTTTCCTTGTAATGCTTATGTTGAACAAAAGGGCAATATTAAAGGACCTGCTTTTAATATACATTGCTTAACTTTAAGGTCATAATTCCTAAGACTTTATTGATGCCACTGAGGACTTAACTGACCTTGCCTGGGCACATATAGAGTAAAAGACACTAAGTGGCCAAGATCCAATTGCTGAATTTTGTGTCTCTCTTGCAAAAGTATCTAGTATATTGCTGTAATTACCACATTGCTGATAGTCTCCAGTTTTAAGTACTTAAACTGACAAGAAACCGTTTGAAACGTAAGTTTTCATCTCTGCAATGAAGGTGACAGAAAGTTTTCAAAAAAGAAAGTTTTTTGAAGGTAGTAAATTGAGTTGAGAGTTAACTTCATGGAGAGTAGAATTTTCATGAGGTACACATTGATGTGAGTTATCATGTATAACTCTTTATAATCCATTCAGTCCTCACAGTTTAACTGGTCATTAGTTGGTCAGTCTTCCCTAACAGCTTCTAGGAATACGATACGTCTTGTTCACTGACTTGACCTGCCAGTCCATGATAAGTAAATATCACTGTGCTTTGCACTTTATATTCTTACTGTATATATTGAAAAAGTTTCTGTGAATGCAGATATCCTGATAGGCATAAGTTGCTATTGTAGCAAAATAGGGACAAGAGACTGGAAGAAAGGGGCTAAAGTGTAAGGTCAAAGAAAAGGCAGATGTTTTTAATTCTAAAAAGGCAAAACTATCAAGATCTGCATTTTGCTGTATATTATTATAATACCTCTTTCTGGCAGGAGTCTTCCTTTAAATATAATTTCCTGTTTCTTTGTGACCCCCCAAATCCTATTTTCATTACCCTTTCCAAAAGATAACTTCTTTCACTTACCTGTTTGCTGATTCGTTGTGTTTGATTCCATTTAAAACTCCTGTTTGAGTTTTTACTAAGCAACGTATATCTTCACTTTTACTGTTTATTATGATGCTGCCTGATTACTGTATTTACTTATGTTTGATTTACTCAATTACTACATTTATTGACAATTAAAGTGCTTAAAAGGTGCTGTAGACTTCTTGTGATCACTTTTCTAAGACGTGTTAGGAGACACTCTTCTGGATATAATAATTTTTTTTTTTGAAAGGAGAAAATAATGGTATTGAGTCTGTGTTTTAGTTCATATTTGAGAGTGTATATCACTAGGCATTTGGCGTCAGAAAACCCAAGGTTGAATTCTGACTGCACGTTTTGGCAGTGCTAATGTAGCATAAGTCAACTGAAGTTGCTTAAAACAAAGAATTTTTGCAAAATTAACCTGTTAGTAAAACATGATGCAAACATTAGTCACTGTTAGAGAGATTATACTACTCAGCTTTAAAAATCTTAGAAATGCTAAATTTTGCACTTTTTTAAGGGCTTCAAAAATAAAAAGATTCTATTGCTGTTTAATGTATGTTTCTTGTGGCAGTTGGTGAGAAACCTTGGTTTTATGGCATGTTTTACTTTTTTTTCTTAATAGGCCTTCACTATTCTATGTGATATTTTGATGATCTTCAGCCATCAAATTATGTCAGGAGGGCGTGACATGTTAGAGCCATTAGTTTACACCCCTGATTCTTCATTGCAGTCTGAGTTGCTCAGCTTTATTCTGGATCATGTCTTCATTGAACAGGATGATGATAGTAACAGTGCAGGTAATTTTATTGTTCTCTTTTGTTAAATCTGTGTGCCTGCTATAAATCAAATTTAAGTAACAATAGCTTAGTATTCCAGTCTTTTGAGTTTTCTTTTTTATTCTTAAAACATGAAAACTGTGAATGTTGAATATTTTTACCCTTTTATTCATCCCATTGTAAAGAGAATATTATGACTCTTTGGAGACAGGTCTTTGCTTCTCACTAGCCTGATCCTGTTTTTCTAATTGGTATAACTACCTCATAGAACCATGCAAATTAATTAAATTGTGCAAAATAACTAATTACTATTAATAAAATTGATTTCCTCTTTACTTTAGTCATCAGATTCGCAGTATTTAGTTAATTTGAGGAATATAAAATGCTTAAGTGACATTTTGTTGACTACTTTTGTTACCGTAAGTTTCCTATTTTGTTTGGGAGTACTAAATTGACTTCTCAGTGTTAGGAAATGTTTGGAACTTTTCTGTAAAAGTTTGGGCTAATACAAGATGTCCTGAGATGAATAATTGAACAATGACCTTGTCCTCTGTTACTTTTTTACAACTTAATTGCATGCACAGATGCCTTACTTGAACTAGAGGTCATGGAAAAGCAAGAAGCTTCCGTTGACTTCTTTTTGTGTTTTTAATTCAGTTATACTTGGAGAGTATGACATCAATATATGTATATCCATACAGGAACTGACACATCACTGCAAAACCAGAGTCTGAATAAATACATATTTCTAGACATGACTTGTAACTTAATTTGTCAATTAGAGCTTTGTTCTCAATTATAAACAACTTTACCAGAGCAAAATTGAGTAACCAAGAGTAGTCAAAACAGATGTGAAAGTCGATGTACGAAAACATATATGCTTAAAAGTTTTCACCTTTATTTCCATCTATTGATTTAGTTTTAACATGTAATAATTATTTGACATTTATTGATTAGCAGGCAGTATACTAGATGCTGTGAATATTAAAAAATGAGACAGGGTCTTTATGAATTCAATTCAGTGATGGTGGGAGAACTGTAGAGACTGCATTTGAGGGGAGAAATGAAATACTATCCAAAAATTAACAATGATAGAAGAAAATCTAAAAAAAAAAAAAAGATTCAAGTGGAAAAGATAACTAAAAACAAGTAAATTGTAATATAATTTGATAAATTTTAGGGGGATATAGAGGAAGTTCTAACTTGACTGTAGGAATTTCAACCATCACTGAAACAAGCAAAACATTTGTGAAATGAACCCCAAGGATAGTTTAGTCTTATAGTAGCTTTCCAAAAGCTAATACACTTTAGTACTCCTTTGTTACTTGGGCATTGCCTCAATGGAGTTTAGATCACAGGAACATAGAATGACAGTAAGCTGCTGATCCTCCTGTGTTTTCTAGTAGCTTCTTCAAATTATGCTCAGTCTTGGAGTTTCTGTCATTATTATTTTTTTTTAGATGTGTGCGTTAGCAATGACATGTTTTCCAATTCTTTGGTAAAATATTTCATTTTTCCACTTACCTATGGAATTGGTCAAATTTTCAAAATTTTTTTAAAAGCATAATTAAAAAGAAGCCCTCATTTTCATTCTTTTCCCACTCCATTTTCTTTTACCTAGAGTTAACTGCTTTCTGAATTTGATATTTATTGTGCCATTGCACTTTAATTTTACCTTACTAGGATTTTATGTCTCTGAACAGTTTTCTGTTGATAACCTCCACCTAAGTGGTATCATGTTGAACATTTTATTTTGTACTTGCTTTTTTTGAAATAAATTTTTATTCAAATACTGATTTATAACAACATTATAATTTAGCACTGTATGTACTTCATTGTCATCACTAAAAGTTTAGTTTTTATTAGCCATATAGTTGATTTTCCTGTACCTGTTTTACTCACACAGCACATTCCCCTTTGGTAATAACCAGTCTGTTTTATGTATCTAAGAGTTTTTGTTTTGCTTTCTTGGTTGACTTTGTTTCCACATATCAGTGGAATCCTTCAGGATGTATCTCACTTATTTTACTTAGCATAATTCCTTCAAGGTCCTTACATGTTGTCACAAATGGCAGTACTTTTATTTTAATAGTTGAATAGTATTTATGTGTGCATGTGCACACATATCTGTCTGTCTGGTATGTGTGTCTCACGTGTCTTTGTCCATGAATCCGACCTTTTAAAGTTAATACAAGTTTTTAGTCTTGACATGTGTTTATAGATGACTCATTTGGACTGCAGAATGTCACCTAATGTGAATTAGCCACACTTTTACCTGTTTTCCCCTTGATTGTTTTGAATGTTTATAAATTTCCTCTTAAAAGTACTATTTGCAACATTTTTTCTTGTCTGCTGAGCACATGTGCAAATGCCTTCCTAGTATACACCTTATAATAGGATTCCTGGATTATATATTGTATCTGCATCTTAAAAATATTGTTTATTGAGGTGAAGTTGATTCATACTTTATCTTTGGGGCCTTACAGACTGAAACCTCTATAAATGTATGTTTTTACACCATGTATTTTAAACTTGACCATATGTTGCTAAATTAATCTCCAAAGAAGTTAGTGTATTATCCTCCCATTAACAACATAAGAATTTCCCTTACTTTTTTTTTTTTTTTGAGGCTTGGTCTCGCTATTTTTGCCCGTGGAGCCACCGCAGGCTCTCATTGCCTGGGGTACCACAGACTCAAGCAATCCCCAGCCTCAGCTTCCCAGGTAGCTGGGATTACAGGCATGTGCCACCATGCCCAGCTATTTTTTTTGGAACTGGGTCTCGCTATGTGCCCCAGGCGGGACCTGAACTGCAATCCCTTGCCCCGGCCGCTTCATAGGCTGAAACTTACAGGCACGAGCCACCATGCCCGGCCTGATTTCCCTTACTTTTTATTCTTCCTGTGTTTTGTAGATGCTTGGTTATTTCTTAGCCCATATCAAATTAGAAAGGGAATGTAAATTCAAGAATACTTCTGTAGGCTGTGACAACATATAATAATGACATCAAACATCAGTGAAAGAACTAATTCATTTAAGCTCTTTTTTTTTTTTTTGAGACTAGGTCTTGCTATTTTTGCCTGTGGAACCGCAGGATCTCATTGCCCGGGGTACCACAGACTCAAACAATCCCCAGCCTCAGCTTCCCAGGTTGCTGGGATTACAGGCACATGCCACCATGCCCAGCTATTATTTTGGAACTAGGTCTCGCTACATGCCCCCGTCGGGACTCGAACCGCCATCCCTGGCCCCTGCCGTGGCTTCCTAGGCTGCCACCTACAGGCATGCGCCACCATGCCTGGTCATTTAAGCATGTTTTTGAGATTCTTTAATATCTTCACGAGAGTAAAGGTACTAATTTTTGACGACTCCGTCGGGAAAATGTAAAACCAGGGTTCAAAATCTCTTAAAAAATATCTGGGTAATTTAGTGCGTAACGGGAAAATGTCTATATTCTTGTAGTTCTAAGGACAATACTAAATGGTGATTAGAAACAGTAGTGCATAGAAATGTTCCATTTATAATCACAAAGTCATTAAGAAAAAGTTAGCTTTCAGTATGCGTGTATGTCTTTTAAAAGAGTAAGCAATGTGTTTATGATTTCTAAACAAGTGATTGACTTTTCAGAATATGTATTTGATCGTAAAACTTTCTGATGGTCTATCTTAAATTTCTGTTTTTAAAATTTCATTTCAATTTGCTGACAGTTACCAGGGGTTATCAAAGACAGTGTAAAATAAGTGAGATGGTAAAATAAATACTTGTGTAACAGAACCTTCTTTCTTAAAAAAAATTTTGGCTATTGGGAGTCTTAACATTGAAGACCTGATAGGACATGTGATTACTGTTCACAGAAGAGGAAATATAGCTGACTAATAAATGTACAAATTATCTTCACTGAATAGCAAAGAAATGGAAATACAATAGCTTTTATAATTAGCTTCATTTGTTACATTTATCTACAGGAAACATAACTTTTTACATTTAAAGGCTTGATCACATCTTTATTTATGTCATCAAATAATTAGAAACAAACCCTTGACAGCACTTAGAGGTTATAGTCCAGTTTTCTCAATGATGAATTTGAAAATAGGTTTTCCCCTTGATAGCCAAATGTCAAGATCTCATATAATGAATTAGAACAAAATAAGTAAAGTTATCTTTAAAAGCCAAAAATGGTTTTCTTGGTCATTTTAAAGGAGTGTATATAATATATATAAAGGTAGCATGTGTCAGTGAGCGTTGGGTGAAGTGGAAAGGGATTATCCTTGGGAGGGAGGGATAAATGAATTTCTGAGTTTGTACCCAGGGGAGAATTCTTACCCAACAGGTTGAATATGCAGATCTCATTGATGAGTGTTAAACTTACTCTAGGTTCACTGTGCATCAGTTCCTCTGACTCAGTCCAGTTGTTCCTGTTCATCTTCACCAACCAACCTTCTGATTAGTATTTGACTTCAGAAAAATGTTGTCTGTTGCAATTAATAGACTGGTTATTCACTAAGATATTAAGAATAATTGTAATTTTTATTTTAATTCAAATGTTTTCTCCTTGCTTTTCAAATTGTTCCCCACAAGGGTGTTTCATAGTGAGAATTAAAAAAAAAAAAAGATGTGGTTGAAGTAAAATACAGATGGCTTAGTGTTTGGAACTTTTCCCCCCAGATGGTCAGCAGGAGGATGAAGCCAGTAAAATCGAAGCTCTGCACAAGAGGAGAAATTTACTTGCAGCATTTTGTAAGCTAATTGTATATACTGTGGTGGAGATGAATACTGCTGCAGATATCTTCAAGCAGTATATGAAGGTAAAGTTGAAAAAATGGAAAGCAATATATTTTAATAATGCTTAAAGATAATGTGACATTGGCTTTTATGCTTGGTTCCCAATGATTTTTTTTTTTAAATACGAAAGACATGTTTTTAAATTTAGTTGTATTAGGGCCGGGCACGGTGGCTCGTGCCTGTAAGCTTCAGCCTATGAAGCGGCTGGGGCTAGGGATCGCGGTTCGAGTCCCACCTGGGGCCTGTAGCGAGACCTAGTTCCAAAAAAATAGCTGGGCGTGGTGGTGCGCGCCTGTAATCCCAGCTACCTGGGAAGCTGAGGCTGGGGATTGCTTGAGTCTGTGGTACCCCAAGCAACGAGAGCCTGCGGTGCCATGGGCAAAAATAGCGAGACCTAGTCTCAAAAAAAAAAAAAGTTGTGTTTTCAGTAATATTTCCTAATACCTCCACAACTTCATTAACAGATGTTTTGGGTTTATTAAATTCATTTAGAATTGAGCTATTGGAAACAGCTTGTCTTAGAAATTGTGTTTTGTCATCCTCTTCTTGATACAATGTAAAAGTAGCATTAGGAGTCAGAAGTCTTAGATGGTAATTCTGGTTTGGTTTTCTATGTGGCATTTAACCTTGAGTAACTCAGTACCTTTTGTATTCTGCCTTTTGTTTCTCTGTTACATTGTGACTGTTTAGGTTCCTTTTGACTGATCAGATTTGAGTCATAGTTCTTATCCCATTTTTTCATGTACACATGTGAAATTCTCCATTTTAAAGTAATGCTGGAAAGGGTATTATCAGTGTACTAAGATGGTAAGATAGTTTTAGTCCTTTCACAGTAAAATCTAATAAATGTAAACCTTTAGAAGTCTCCTTTTGTAAAATAAAACAAATTTGTCAATCCTAGTCTCTCTTTGGAATACTAGCACAGCTTTAGCTAACACCATTAAAAATTACGTTGAAACTTAAGCTGTTTGGTATGCTAGTATTTTACTTTTGTTTTTGTTTTGTTACACTAAGATTGTTTAGGGAATAATTTTGTTAGTTTTAAATTTTATACTTAGGTATTCTAGATGAAAATCAGTTTTATTAGTCATAGGGACATGGTTATATGTTTTTACCTCCTTGATAGTTATGTATTTAAAATGAGTTTTTAAGTAAAAAAAATTTTCATGTGCAGTTTGTAAGTTTTAAATATTGTTAAAAGACTAGTTTCTATAAGCCAAATTAATAGTTAGAAATTACTCATGAACTAATCCCAGTAGCAATGAAGAAATTGTGAAAGTTACTGTGATTATTGCTTTTAATCATTAAACAAAAAGCACAGAAACTTTGTTTATATACTTTGTGTTATTTCTGATGATCTCTATAACCTAATTGTTGTTTTATCTCATTTCTCCTTGAAACAAAATCTAGAGCTAAATGTGATTAGATTTTAACTGATATTTCTGAATTTGCTGAAGTTTGGGATTATGTGCTTAGAACAAACATTACAATTTTGCTAACATTCTTTCATATTCTTGAAGGCATAATTTCAACTAAATATATACTTTGTGTCATGCTTATAGTATTTATACTTAGGTCTTAATTGTCCAGAAGTTTTAAAGTGATAGAGATCTAATTTGTGCAAATTTCTTTTCTAGTATTATAATGACTATGGAGATATCATCAAAGAAACAATGAGTAAAACAAGGCAGATAGACAAAATTCAGTGTGCAAAAACCCTTATTCTTAGTTTGCAACAGGTAAGACATTGAGTACTGACTTTAAGCTAATATAATTAGCACAGCTGTTTTCAGGGTAATACTAGAAAAGTGGTTAAAGGAGACAACAGACAATTCATAAAAGTAAGAAGCATTTGCTATTCAGTGTCACTAGTAGATATTGTGACATTTTTGCTTTCAGATTGGTCAGATTGAAACAAAACTAAGACTAGTGTATGGGGGAAGTAGATTCGTTGATGCAATTTATTCAGGTGCTGATACAAGTTAGTAAAAATGGGTACAAGATTGTACATATTAGCATTGCTTGTAATAGCAAGAAATAGAAATAATTCAGATGTCCTTTCAGTCAGATATTAATGGTATGTCTCTACAAATGTTGGGTAGCACTTAAAATTGCTATACATCTATGTTCATATTATTGTTTGAAGTTAAAAGAAAAAGATATTATAGTCCAGTCTCCCTGTAAAGTTACAGATTTCTCTTTATCTGTCTGGATAGTCTCCAAAATATGATAACCTTGATTTAAATAAATTTTGCTTTTTTCCCCCTATACTTTTTTTTTTTTTTTTGAGACTAGGTCTCATTATTTTTGCCTGTGGAACTGCAGGCTCACGTTGCCTGGGGTACCACAGGCTCAAGCAATCCCCAGCCTCACCTTCCCAGGTAGCTGGGATTACAGGCGTGTTCCACCACACCCAGCTATTTTTTGGGTATATGTTGCCTCGAGTGGGACTTGAACCATGATCCCTAATTCCAGCTGCTTCGTAGACTGAAGCTTACAGGCACACGCCACTGTGCCCAGCTTTACATGAAATCTTTTATTTTACAAAATTACCACATTGTGCATTTATTTTGTAAGTGTGCATTCTTTAACGTTAGTAAATTCCACTTTCATGTCATTAAATAACTTTTCTCAATATTTTAATGACTATTATGCTATTTTATAGAGGGACCATAATTTACCCAAGATCTTGTTTGATGTTGAGGTTTTTAAAAAAATTATATTTGCCTTTATAAATAACACTGGAACATTTTTGTGCTCCTATACATTGTATTTAAATATTGTTAATCCTTTTGGATTAACTCTGATGACTAAAATTGCCTAGTCAATATCAAAATTCTAAAACTTTTGTTGCCAAACTGTTCAGTAGAAAGAAAGGTAACTCAAATTTTGTTCCTAGCAGGTCAGAGTGCCCACTTCACTATATTTTTATCAGCAGTTGACAATTTACTTATTAAAAAGCTTGGCCATTTGGTAGTTGAAAAGTTGTATTTTATCTTCTTTATGATCAAAGTTCTTGATGTGAGGACTCAGCACTTAAATGTCAATAATAGACAATAATTGACTAATAATTTAATCCCAATCTTTTTCTTTATATTTTAATATGCGGTTGTAATATCCAGTTACTACCAGAATAATTACTCACTGAAAGAGATTCTAACATCAGTAATTACATCTATTCTGAACATATGAATTGCTACAATTTTGGTCATTTATATCAGTTTTTTAAAATGCATGGTTTGGAGTAGGGGGTGAGCACAACAGACTGTGGTGGAGGGGAACAATGGGTGTTTGGTGGTGAGAGAGCCATAGTGACCTCACCTGAGGGGAGAAATCTTGTACTATCACAATATTAACAAGGAAGTAAAATAACTGGTGCCTTATTAAATATAAATAAAGAAGCAAGCACATAAAGGTACATGCTTTAAAATAAAATACAATGGGATATCTAGTATATTTTAAAAAGAAAGTACAGTATTCTAAAGATGTTAATAATTCACTTATTTAAAGAAAACTTTAGCATGTTTTTTTCTATTGCCCTTTCCCCCCAGCTTTTTAATGAAATGATACAGGAAAATGGCTATAATTTTGATAGATCATCCTCAACATTCAGTGGCATCAAAGAACTTGCTCGACGGTTTGCTCTAACTTTTGGACTTGATCAGTTGAAAACACGAGAAGCTATTGCTATGTTACACAAGTAATCTTTAAATATTTTATTCTGCTCTCATTTTTTAATTGTGCATTTTTTAATCTAGCTCTTTTGTTTAATCTAAATGCAGTTGATACTTCTATTATTTATTTACAAATCTATGATGTATCTCTTAAGAATCATTAGTAGTGCTATAAATTAGTTAACATGAGTTGGAACTAAAGCTCCTTTTTATAGAACATTTCTGCTTTAATTGAAACCATATAAAAATCTTTGTAAATCTTCTGGAAAAAAAACAAACTGCATCTGTTCACCAGGTACTACAAAATATCTCTTCTAGCAGCTTTTGTCGTATTCTCTCAACTAGTTAGATTTTTGGGGTTTGAGTCCATTTTTTCAAGTTTTATCTTTTTATTTCTGGTCTCTGTTTCGTAGTTATCTTTTGTTTTGAGCTGCCTTTTTTTCTTTGTGAATATTCTTGTCCCGTCAAAATGGGAAATGATTTGATTTCATTTGGGGTATGTAATGTAATAATCAGTTTTACCTTTGAGGTGAACCTATTTCAGAACTTTAACAAAGCCAACATGCAGCTTTGTATTTGAAGGGTATTAATAATACTCTTCATCTTTTAATTGTGGGTGAAGGAACCTAGCCTTTGGAAGAAATGGGAGGCTTAGACTCTTTTTCATTGAAATGCCTTTGTTTTATGTATGTCTCTTATTTACTTAGTTACAGAGGGTTAAATGTATCACCACAGAACTTTTCTGCTTTTTAAGTCAGTCTCACACCTGTACTCTTAACACTCTCATTCTTTTTTGGGCTTTTTTTTTTTTTTAATACGTTAGGTGATAGTTTCAGGTGATATTTAGGTATTATATATATAATAATTATTTTGACAAGTGCTAGCTACATGGTTTTCTTCATCAGATAGCTTTTTTCTCTCCCATTTTCATCTGAATATTTTATTTTTTCATTTTTATTTATTTATTTATTTTGAGACTAGGTCTCGCTATTTTTGCCTGTGGAACTGCAGGCTTTTGTTGCCCGGGGTACCACAGACTCAAGCAATCCCCAGCCTCAGCTTCCGAGGTAGCTGGGATTACAGGTGCGCGCCACCACGCCCAGCTTTTTTTTTTTGGAACTAGGTCTTGCTATGGGTCCCAGGCAGCACTCGAACCGCGATCCCTAGCCCCGGCTGCTTCATAGGCTGAAGCTTACAGGCACGAGCCACCATGCTCGGCCCTGAATTATTTTTTTTTTTGGAGACCAGGTCTCGCTGTTTTTGCCCGTGGAACCCCAGGCGCTCGTTGCCTGGGGTACCACGGACTCAAGCAATCCCCAGTCTCTCAGCTTCCCAGATAGCTGGGATTACAGGCGCGCACCACCACGCCCAGCTATTTTTTTTTTTTGAACTAGGTCTCGCTCCGGGCCCCAGGCGGGACTCGAACCGCGATCCCTAGCCCCGGCCGCTTCATAGGCTGAAGCTTACAAGCACGAGCCACCGTGCCCGGCCTGAAAATTTTATTTTTGATAGAATATAATGTTGGGTTATTGTGTTGATTGTTAAATAAGTTAAATGGGCCAAGGATAGTGTAAATTTTGAGACTTGGCTCTTAAATGTGTCAGTATGGTCTTTAATCATTTCAGAGTTACTCCTTTCTATCATAATAGGTCTCCTTTATGTCTTTAAAAATACAGAAAATGTATTTATTATTGTATGAGAGAATTGTTTTCTCTGTAGATTTCCTTATTCTCATACTATAGCCTCATTCTCTATTACTCATACTGAATCAGTGGCGGAGGAAACATTTTAGTAATGGAATTCAAGCATACCATGAAATTTTGTTTCTGTTATTACGTTTTGTGTTGTATTGTCCTATAAACTTTTTTTTAAAATATTTTTACAGAGATGGCATAGAATTTGCTTTTAAAGAACCTAATCCACAAGGGGAGAGCCATCCACCTTTAAATTTGGCATTTCTCGATATTCTGAGTGAATTTTCTTCTAAACTCCTCCGGCAAGACAAAAGAACAGTGTATGTATTCACAAAACTTCAGTTTTGTTTTGAAATTCCTAAAGATAACTTGTTACATTTGGTTTTTCTCTATGTACATAATTAGAATTACAGCAGTGTATTAACACAAAATTCTTTTATACATCAGCCATTTTATAATTTAAGTGTTATTACTAGGTTTCATGCATAATACTCGATTTCAGTTCTCTTTTTAATTTTTTTGAGACTAGGTCTCACTGTTTTTGCC
This sequence comes from Uropsilus gracilis, assembly GCA_004024945.1. Taxonomy (NCBI): domain Eukaryota; kingdom Metazoa; phylum Chordata; class Mammalia; order Eulipotyphla; family Talpidae; genus Uropsilus; species Uropsilus gracilis. The sequence goes on along the minus strand of PVHY01018889.1, from coordinate 1,518 downwards.
CGTGGAACCACAGGCTCTTGTTGCCCGGGGTACCACAGACTCAAGCACTCCCCATCCTCAGCTTCCCAGGTAGCTGGGGTTACAGGCGCGTGCCACCACTTCCAGCTATTTTTTTTGGAACTAGGTTTCACTACAGGCCCCAGGCGGGAATCGAACCGCGATCCCTAACCCCCGCCGCTTCATAGGCTGAAGCTTACAGGCATGAGCCACCATACCCGGCTACGATTTCAGTTCTATAAGTTTTCTTCATAGTATAGTTGTGACTTTTAAGAATAGTAGCTTGATGACCTTGTGTATTCTAATTTGTCTCTTGTGCTTAACCTAATTAAGAAGGGAACTTTAACAGATAATAAGGAAAATCCACCAGGAGCATCTTCTATAGGCCCTGAATTGCTTCTACACTGAAATGTAGAAATCCTCTATCTTTTATGTTTCATTATTAGTAATCCTGTTCTTAAGATATGTTTTAAATAAGATAATTTTCTGGCTAAATCTCCTAAAATGGTGACATAAGAGAGCCCGACAAATGGACTTCTCAAAATCTTGTTCCCTCAATCCTCTAATTCATCTCCCACTTAGCTTTGATATACAAAGGGATAGAAGAATATGAATAAATCATAGTATAGGAAAACATCTTCTGAAAGCCTACCAGTATTTTTGATTTAGGGCTTTGTAGATTTTATATCAAAATTTAAACCAGACAAAACTAATCTGTAGTAATAAAAATCAAAATGCTGGTTACTTCTAGGGTTGGTGAGGTTGGGGACAAAGAGATTAGGGACAATGTAGTCATGGGAATTTTCTGTGTTTTGTATAAGGTGTATGGTTTACCTGGCTGCTTTCATTCGCAAAATTGTCCCATCTTTACTCTTAAATTTGTGTATTTTATTATCTATGTTTATTCCAACTTAAAATTGTTTTTGATACTATTAGAGAAAAATAATAAAGGAATGAAATACCATTTCGCACCTAGCAGATTAGTGAAACTAAAATAATGCCAAGTATACTGAAGATATGGAGTGCTAGAAATGTTCATACATTGCTATTGATGGAATAAGTTCATGCAAGACCACTTTGTGGAGCTCTTTGATGATGTCCAATCAAATTTAAGATTGTCACTACCTCATGATTCATTCACTTCATAGATAGAGACCATAGATGTACTCTTGTACACTTGTACAAGGAAAATCATAAAATAATTTGGCTAGTACATTGTTTGACTAGGGAACAAAAACAGCTAAACAGTTATCAACCTGAAAATGAGATCAGTAAGTTGATAGGTTATGAAATACCACACAGCAGTCTAAATGGTTAAATTCTTTAAAAAAATAAACATAAACCCTTAAATTAAATACCCAGACAGTGTTCAAATTTTCAGTAGTCTCATGTATATTTATCTTAATTCCCCCCCAACTTTATTTACATATAGCTGGCATACAACATAATCTCAGAGAGAGAGAGAGAGAGAGAGAGAGAGAGAGAGAGAGAGAGAGAGAATTTCACATCTTTGTGATCTCC
>PVHY01018888.1:0-28431 GCA_004024945.1 Uropsilus gracilis | reverse complement strand
AGCCGATTCATAGGCTGAAGCTTACAGGCACGAGCCACCGTGCCCGGCCCTATGTTGCCTGTTTAGCCTCACTAAGACTCATTCCCTTGCAGGAATAAGGACAACAGAACTGACATCAAAGATTGCTGTGGATGCTCCATCAGCAAATCCATCTCAAAGTCATGACCTCAGCGGCTGGAACATCACAAGCACCCTCCAAAGTCAGCTGCCGTTACTATCTTTCAAGTTTTAGCAAATCTGATAGGCAAAAAGTGATATTCTCGTTTTAATTTGCATTCTTGCCTTTAAGAAGACCATGACAACTTCTCCTGAGCCATATATTCATTTGGCTCATGAGCCGTTTATTCACTTGGCCAGTCTAGTCAAGGCTGCCCACACCCTGGAGCTGCCCGGGAAGGATCTGCACTTGCAGGAGCTGTGCCTCTGCATGCCCGGCTTACTATACAGACTCGCTTCTGTCACCCTCTGGGACTACAGGCTTAGAGGCCTAGGGCCCGAGGTACACTCAACAGTAGAGTGTTACTAGGATGTGGGTTTACAACTTTATTTATTTTTGTGTATGAAAATGTGTAGGAAGTGTTGCAAAAAAGAAAAATAATGCCCATTGAGTAAAAATAACAGATAATTGTAGGAAATATACCTGTTCCTCCCCTTAAGACCGTAAATCTTGTAGTTGTCCCCTCAAAAATGACTGGTTTTCAGCCTCCAAGGCAACTACCTCCTTTTTCTCCCTCTCTGATCTCTAAGCAGAAAACATTCCACTGGCACTTCTGACATGACTGAACTGATTTTTCTCTTTCTCCCAACCCCACACTTGCCATGATCTTTAAATAATTATCTACTTCCAGTCTCAGTTGCCCAGAGTCTATCTCCGATCATTGTCTCTTTTCAAGAAAAAAAAAATCTCAATAATTGTAAATTTGAGTTCATTCCATTGAGATGAACTCTTTTTTTCTTCTACTTTTTGGTTATAATTAATTTTGTCTTATCTGACTGTTTTCAGACAGTGAATGTCCTGCACTGGGGCTATCTGTGTGAATGTCTGTGTTCATTCCTCAGTTCCTGAGTCTGGAAGGAAAAGGTCATCACACTCTCTGTCTTCAGTGGCAGGATGCTTGTGAACATGGACTTAAATGAATTTCCTTTGCAGTGTGGGATGCCATCTATTGGGATCCACAGTGGCAAGCTACCTGCTACCAGGTGCAAATACAGGAAAAAATTACTCCCTGAGAAATTTCAGTTTGACTGAATGGGGGTTTTGTGGCTCACACCCTACAGCAGGAAATCATGTATGTCATCTCTCTTATCTAATTACTTAAAAAGAAATACAATTTCATATATTCATCCCACCAGTTCTGAGTATCTACTAGGGGCCAGGTACTGTGCTAAGTTCTCAACCAGAGGGTAAATGTGAATTACTTTTCCTTGGAGGAATAAAGTATATAACACCTGGGATGCTATCTGGTCAGCTTTGAAACAGAACAAATAAGAAGGGGAGGGAGTAGAGAGAAAACGGGGAAAATAATTCCCACACCACAGAGACAGTGGAATCAGTCTGTTGCCAAGTGTTGACTGCTGGTGACTGGCAACATTTATGCATCATATCACATACTCTTTGAAACCTTAAGGAAGAATGTTTCCATAAATAAGCAACACATACACACACTCCAGAATGCTTTATTAGCCTGTCACACACAGCAGAGAGAGATTGCATTTTTTGTTTATTTTGGCAAATCTAAATTTGACCCTAGATTTCCATCACAAAGACTGCCTTGCCCCTCAAGCAGTAGGGGGGTGGGGGGAGGAACAGGTCAACCCACACCATCGAGAGCCCAGATTGGTGTCCCCACCAGCAGTCCCCACCACCATTCTGCTTTCAGCTGTACAACCTGTCTTGAGAAACAGTTGGCATTCAGGGCTGAACACCTTACTCCAGAAATTAAGCTTTGGCACAAAACTGGTTGCCTACTCAGGGAATTAAATTCAATGCACTACCTCTTTTTTTTTTTTTTTTTGAGACTAGGTCTTATTATTTTTGCCTGTGAAACCGTTGCCCAGGTAGCTGGGATTACAGGCACACACCACCAGACCCAGCTATTTTTTTGGAACTAGGTCTTGCTACATTGCCCTGAGTGGGACTCAAGCTGCAATCCCCGGTCCCTACCATGGCTTCCTAGGCTGCCACTTACAGGCACATGCCATGGTGCCTGGCTTTTACCTTCTTATCCTAGTTGTGCTTTGTTATAGTCAACAATGCATCCCACTTCCACCCCCTCACACACACATCCACTTTCTGAGTGAGGAAGTTCAAGGGAAGGATGGCTAGAGGAGCATTTGGTAGGCTACACCACTGGCAGAATCTTGTAGCAAAATGATCAACCCCTTAGTAGCAAAAAAAGACTTGGCTCTTCTTCCACATTTATTTCCACCAAGGATTTTGCTCCCCCAGCATCCACACTCAGCACTCTCAGACGGCAGGGGATCACTCTGCTCTGACAACTTTCTCTGCCCATGACATTATCTCCTAATTATCTTCTCAGCAGTGATGGCCAGGTCCCAGTCCTCAGCTGGTGCAAGATGATTATAATAATACCCAAACCGATTGGAAGGAAAAGAAGGTCTGTTGTTCTTTGAGCTTCTTGAGGCCATTATTATTTTTCCAAAGGGGCTGAAATAATCTTCACAATAATCAGAGGGGGGAAAACACATAATACTTCAAACAACCATTACTCAGAAAACAATAGCAGATTTCCAGCTAGTATATGTTCAGGGTAACTCTTGTCCTTGGCAAAGCTTCCAGGAACCAGAGTCATTAAGTTAATGGCCTGAAAGAGCCCAAAGACCCCTGTCTTGTCCATGTCAGGCACTTGGTGTAGGATGCAATTTTCAAAAAAGGATTATTTTTCAGAACAAATGACTTTCCCCAACAGCCTTGAGGTACACAGATGCAGTCCATAGCGAGTCTTGTAAGAGCAAGGGACTACATTGGCCTGGAAGTTAAATGCTAGTGTTTGAAGGTCAATGTTGACAGGTCTATCATCATTGCCCTGAGAGACAGGAGTTGGAAGTCACACCTCCAATCCCTTTCCCAGCTTCGAGACTCTTCTCTGGTCTCTGATCACACCTTGGTGACCCTAGCCAGTTTCTAGTGACTGAAATCTGTTTTTCTCCACTGCCAGTGTAGAACCAAGTGGCCAGATAAAGAGAGTCTGAAACCAATGAGCCTTTCCAGCTTTGTTTGATTCCATAACCCCAAAACCTCCAGTTGGCCCTGTGGGAGGTAGAGAAAGAAACCAATAAAGGCCTGAGAGTAGACATGTACTTCCACACAAAAGGAATTGCAACTCAAAGTGCCTTTGGGCCTCATGCCTTAGAGTTAGGACCACAGGGAGTTCCCCCCCCCCCCCGGCCCCAGTTACTAAGCTAACCTCCTGTACACTTTTTAGAGATACCCTGTAGAGACATCCTTGGGGAAGAGAAAGAATGAGATTTTGACTTAAAACATACCACAAAGCCTCTTAGTCCTTGAACATGGAAAAGAGCTTTTGAATGTCCAGGATCAAGCACCACCTGTATGGGTTTGCTGTGACTGGGGGTTGGGGTGAAGTCTCCAGTTATGGCTGGACTTTGAAGTTACTGTGATGTTGCATAAAAACCAGCTGATTCTTTTGGGGCTGTTTTCCTTCATTTTGCAAAAGTAAAGTTATTAAAGCAACCTCCCCAGTCATCAGTTTACTGATCATTAAACTCCAGAATTGCTCAGGTGAAAGGGACTGTCTAAATTAAAATCTTATCATTAATGACCCCATTACTGGTTTTATGACAGGAAATGTTGGAAGAGTGTGTGCTGACACCCAGGTTGAAACTCTTGCCTACCTTCCAAAAATAGAGCCACAGGTGCTCTTCCATGCCTTCCCATTTCCCCTCCTGTCCACCTCCCTCCCATAGTTCTGCAAGGTGCCAGCCCTCCCTGTTTCTGGAGTGTGGTGGTTAGTGAAGCACCACTTCCACTCCAGGTAGCTGGGACTCTCCAGCCACTGGCCAACCGTCAGTTGTCATATATAACTACAGGCCTCTACAATTTCTTAAAAATAATTAGGGAATCTAATCTTCCTACCTCTTCCTTAACCCAATTCAACAAAGATTTGTTGGCTGGTTACTAAGCGTCAAAGAATGGAGGAAAGAAAATCTAATCCCAGCGAAGAAACATTTATTATTACAAGGAGATGCAAGGCACCGACGGTGGCCCTAAGGATGCTGAATGGAATGGCACAGGTGCCACCTTTGAGATGTTGATGTAATAGTCTGTATTGTGAGACAGATGACCAGTGCTGGCCAATCCACTGTGATATGACCAATGGTGGTGGCCATTTCCAAAGCAGGGATGGATGTGCTGGGGGGAAGCTTCACAGAGTCAGAGACATCTGAGCTGGGCTGGGAAAATGCACAAGATTTTCCCAGGAAAGAAGGTGGCAAAGGAACATGATGCAGGAAGCTCCAGTGCTGACACCAAAGGAGATTTCTAGGAAAACCAGCAGAAAGGAAAAGTGTAGGGAAAAGCAGGGACGTTCTTGGAGTGGAAGAGATGGTCTGTGCCTGCAGGTTAGGCCCTTTAGGCTGGTTTTTGAGGCCACATTGAAAGACCTAAAGATGTTCCCTCAATATTGGGGAGCCACAGGAAGTTTTAGCACAGGGAGGGGCCTCCATCAGACTTGTCCTTACTTCCTCTGATGACAGTCTCCCTTCTCTCCTGCTGGCCTTCTAGACTTCTGGGTAAGAGAGTAAAGCAGGGATGGGGGCCACCTTCTGTCCCCTCCTCCACATGAAGAAAAAGAGAAGCAGTGGTTGGGGTTTGAAATCTGGGCCAGTTCCTCTCTGATGACATTGCCCCTCCATGAAATACCAGGCCAGTATTCTTCAGGTCTGAATTCCTTCTCATAGGATGACGGGGCAAGTTAACTTCTGAGATCTTGTCGACTCTGAGAGCTCCATTATGACAGTCCAAATGGACAGTCCATTTGGGCAGAAAGACAGCAAGAGAACTCTAGCTCTGTGTCCTCTAGCTCCCAAGTGAGAAGGAAGGCCAAGGGAAAAGACTAGAACTCCCACCAGCCACTCACATGCCCATGCACTAAGGCTCACTGACTTACTGTCTACATCTATGGTCAGCTTTACCAGCCAGAGTCGGTAGAGAGGGGGTAGAAATCAATAAGCCCAAAGCCATAAATACTAACAGTCATTTTTCACTGCATTTGTATAATGTGTGCTGACACTTTTTAGGCATTATGCTTCATTAAAGTCTCATGACAATCTGCATAGGCATTTTGCAGATGAAAAAAAAGGAGGTCTTAGAGAAGCACAGTGAAGCTGCTCAAAGTCACAGACCCCAGAACTGGTAGCTTAAACGCCTCCATCCTAACCCATACCTTACGCAGATTCAATCTTCCTAAGCACAGTTTTACTTTTGTTCCTTGTCTTGCTATAGACTTCCTTCTAGGTCCTGCCTCCTCTCCAAGAAACAAAATCTGGTCTTCTTAGCAAGATCTATTATTTTAGTGTATGCTCCCAGTCTCAGCTCCATCACTCAAACCTTAAACTACCTCTCAATCTGAGAAAAGGCACTGTCTGTTCTCACTTTGGCCTCAGCTCCTAGTGCCCCACCCCCCAACCTGTGCCCATCTGCACTCATCAGAGCCCCACCAGGAAGGAGGCATCAGCTCAGAGTCCATTCTGTGTTTATCCTTCTCCAGATCCTCACCGAGGCACATGGGCAAGCAATTTGTTGTATATAACTCTTCCCAAGATTGCGGGATGTTCAGCATCCCTGGTACTCCCCAAATGCTAGACTATCCCCCCAGTGATTATAACAAAATGATCACCTTCACATTTCCTACCACCTTTTGGATCTGAACACCTCACTGCCTTGGTTAACAATAATGCATGTTCCTGTTACAAGATTGCATGCACTTGGTATTCTGCTTTGCATCTCTTAAAAGACTAAAAATATGTTTGTTGAGTGTACACAAAGCTTTTAGAAATTTTTATGTTGTTACTTCACAAGTAAACTGATTTGTAAGTTCCATGGTCGATGAGAGCAGTAGCAATCCCCACGCCAATAACAGACTCTCCTAGCGCCTTCCAATTAGTCACCTAAATTTTGACTTAACTCTCTGAACATTAAGAAATTGAGTAAAGAATGTTGATACTGCAACTGCTCTCATTCACTAATGCAAAAATTGCAAATTCCTAAGAGGATTTAAAGATGTTTATCCAAGCTTATACTTGCCAACGTGAACAAATACATAAATAGATAAACCTGGAGCAAGATGCCAATGCTGACAGCATCCTGACTTGCCTAGGTCCAGCAGAGTCATTTTCAGAAAGTGCTGCCTTCTTCCTGGGACCCAGGGTCCAGGCTTCACCTTGCAGTTGAGTGGATCACAGGATAAATTAAGGCTGGTTGCTGCTCGAGATTCTATCAAAACCTACACAGACTTTGAGGTTCCGGAAAACACATGGCCCAGAAATAGCTGGTGGTTGGCATGGAAGTGGGAGAGTGTAACATCTTTCTATTTCCAAGATGAAAATTATGAGGACCAGAATTTGCCTGGGGTGGAACTCTGGAGGACTGAGGAGTCTCTGAATCCCACTTATGAGGTGGTTTAGAACTGTTTCAACAGAAAGAGTTGCACAGCAGAGACGGCCTCTGACCTTGGAGTGAGAGGCCCGTTCCTGGTCCTGAATCCACCATGAATAGGCATATAACCTTGGGAGGGTCACAAACTGTCCTCAAACTTCACCTAGAAGGAGCACCATTATGGCCTTATGCATTTCTATTTGTAAATTAGCATAAAATGTAGTACAAATTACTAGCCATTACAAGGATGGAGAGATCCATTCCCCTCCAAGGACTAGGGTATTGGGAGTCTCACGCAATTTGGTCCCAGGAGGAAAATTCATTTCTGGGTGATTTTAAAATCTCTGGGTGGTTTTACTATTCCTGCCAAAAACTATTCCTGAGGGAGACCCAGGGAGATGTGTTTCTTTCCATCAATGGTAAAGTGAAACCCTAAGAATTAATGTTTCCCATTTATTGTTCTTTAAACATTAAAGCAATTCATATTCACGACAAAGAAGAAGGCTAAACCAAAAGATTCAGAATACCGACTGTCTTAGCCCAAGACACTAACAAATACCATGAACTGGGTGGTGGAAATAACAGAAGTTTATTTCCTCACAGCTCAGGAGGCTGGAGGTCTGGATCAGGGAGGAGTTCTGTGGGAGCACCTCCTGGTTTCTAGCCCTGCACTCCCTCCTTTCCTTGGGAGGTGCACCTGGAGAGACAACGATCTTTCTCTTCCTGTAAAGCCATTGAAACTATATAATTTGAACCCCACCCATCTTATTTCATTTAACCTTAATTTCTCCCCCCAAAAGCACACTAAAAGAGTTTCAACATATGAATTTGAGAACACAATTCAGTCCAGAGCACCCACATCTCACTCACCTACAGACAGCCACTATTTATACTTTGCTATATCTCCTCCCATTCTTCTAAGCACATAGATATTTTAAAAAATGAGTTCATTCATGCAGATGACTTTATAACCTGCTTTTTTTCACTCCACAAGATAAGGTGAGTCCTTCCACCTCATCCAATGCACTGCTTTTAGTAACTCATAAAAACCCTTTAGTAATTCATAGATTCCTCCCTGTGACTACATCATTGTCCCTGAGATCCCTAATTTGCACCTTAGTTTGCAGATAACTTTCCCCAATTATACAAACTGCAGGGATGAATGTCCTTGACTATTTCCTGAGGACAAACTTTAGGGAGTGGAATTATAGATAAAGGGACGTGCACATTCCTGAAGCCCTTAATGTGTAATGTCAGGAGTGTGTACCCATTTCAATCCCCACCAGTAACAAATGAAAACATGGCTTCCCTTTTTCTATTTAGATTTTTTCACTTGGGACTAAATTATATCTACAGAAAAGGGGCAGTGACAGTACACAGTACAGAGACTAGCCATATGTCCTTCAGCTAGTCTCCCGTAATGTTTACATGTCACCTGACTGTGATGCATTGGTCACTCCCAAGACATAACACTGGAACACTATTACTAACTGAACTAGATATTTCACCACTTAGATCCTCTTACAACCTCCAGGGTCACTCCAGGACTCACTTAGCATTTTATGTGGTGTCACTTTTAAAGCTTACCTTTTACCGGAAGCAGGACAGTTCCCAGGTATTTGGGGGACTTGCTCTCCCTAATGCTAATTGGTGATTGTTGTTCATTACTTCATGATTTATTCCACTCTGATTTGTTCCACCAGCAAAGTCACTGTGGTACAGGGTGGTGAGGACAATTTGGGGAAATTAGCCTTGGTGTTTTGCTTCCTTCTGATTTTGTCAAGGACCACAGGAAGACTCTTAATTTGGGAGAGGACATGTGTGTGTTCCCGAGAGATCTCTCATGTGAGTGTTATGGAAGAAACATAAACAACAGCACCGCAATTGGATTTTGCTCTATATTTGGAAAATTTGGACCTTCATTACAAAGCAGGCTGATGCTATCTTATTAAGTTCATTCTTTTGCTCATCTCCTGGTAATCATTAAATTACAGAGCCATATTTCCAAAGCTCTAGGGAAAGAAATGGATTAGGAATAAAATATCTTAAGCTCCTCTAGAAAATCTCTGGCTTCATTGTTGAATGGCAGGTTCGGAGCCTGGGAAATGATGCCTTCTAAGGCATTTGAAATAAATTATTTGCTTCATTTTCATGGACCTGCGATGCTCTGTCTTCAATACAAACAAGCAAGGTGCTTGTAATACTCTGTTCCTGAGTGTCATCCTTATTGCCCTGTGATTCTCCCCTGGGAGAAAGGTGAATGAAAGAAAGAGAAGTCGTGAAAGATATGAATGATCAAGAAGGAGAAAGTAAAATCTGAGAAGAAAAGACTGCAGGTTGTTTATAATGTTTACTCCTCCGAATGAGGCTATTTTGATCTCGTGGAACAACTCTGCACCTCTCTCAGAAGGATCTTTTTGAAAGCTTTTGTTCTTAGGAAGTTTTGTTTTTCTCAGATGGTTCAAAACAATTATTCAGTGAGCTATTAGATCAATTCTGGACCAGCATTCATAGTTTGAGTTTCCTTGCAGGTTCCAAATCTGTCTGAGACATGATTGATTCACTTATATTTTCATTTTCTCTAAGAGTCCAATTTGGACTCTTTTCAACAATCTTCCTTGGGGTAATTGTTTCTCTGAGCAGTCCAGCTTTGGCTTCGGAATCCCCCAGGCCATCACCATTTCCCTCATTCAAAGGTGAAGTGCTGTTGTTGTCCAAGCTTATGGTTCTCCTGGGGAATCTTCTAGAAGGACTTTTCTGGTAAGAGCTGCTAGATTGTTTCCTCCCGGGGCAGCTCTGCCAGGATGTGGCTCTGCAGGCCAGATTTGCATTCCAAATCCAGGGCCCATTTGCTTCATTATATTTTGTGTCTTATTAAGAATGAAGGGGGAAATCAGGACAGAAGAGATCTCTAAGATGGTGTTATTGATTCTATTTTAATGTTTGGCATTAAAGACCCCTAAGAAAGACATACCCTCCTCACAGAACCCTTCAGGAACCTTTCCTTGTCCACTCTCTTCACTTCTGTGACCAGAAGACAAACCCTTGAGAGCTACCTGAGGCCCCAGGGCTGATTGACTCACCTTACCCAGGCCTCACCAACAGCAACTAATTAGCACAACCTCAACCTCTTCCTCAATCAACTTCTAGCTTGCAACTATGCCCTTGAGATTGACCTGTTTATATTAAGCCAAGGGACTAAGAACCAGAATATTAAAAGTTTGGGAGAGATAATGTGGTAACAGGAGCCACCCAAATTTCTCACTACAGCTTCTGAAGAAAGCTATTAATCTCATTAATCAAAACAGAGACTGTCTCACACTCCTCTCTCTTTTAAACACTTTCATATCTCTTGTTTTTGGATTAGTTCATTAAATAAAAATGGTTTTTATGGTGTCACATGCTCCTATATGCATCTTAAAATTTGGCCCCTAATTTTATCCACCAGAGATATAGTAGAATCTGTGGGAATCTCTTTATTCATAAAGAGCAGAACATCTGAAATTGGCTAAAGAATTCTGTCAATTCAATTCAAATGAAGTCAAGATGTACCAAAGTCCACGCCCGAGAATCGGTCCTGAGGAAATGATGCTAAATGTTGGAATGCTTCGTGGGTGTGAACTCAAGCATTTATGTGCCACCTTCCTCTAATATCATTGGGAAGAGGGGGGTTAGTCTTGTATCTGCTCTAAGCCCAAGCAACAGCCCACATCTCCCTGCCCTGCTGGTTACCCAGTTGCTTCCTGCAGTCTCTGCTTCTCCGAGGGCCTTTCCTGGAACCACTGGGGGTCACAGCCTGAATCTACAGTGTCAGGTGACAGGTGATGGGGGGGGGGGGCTAGGGATTACGGGGGAGGGAACCATTGGGAATGTGCCTGCTGCCTAAGATCTGGTAAATCATTCACCAGGAATACCAGAAATTCACTGGCAATGCATGGCCTTGGTGGTGGAAGATTCCTGGATGAGAATGTACAGTGAGGAATGGGTTTGGCCATGTTTGAATAGCACTGTGCTTACAAGTCCAGACTGCCTGGTTAATTCGCCTTTACTAGCTCTGTGATTTTTAAGGAAAGCAGATAATCTCTTTATACCTCATTATAATCAGTCAAACAAGGATAATAATAGCACCTACCTCCTATGGTTGATAGTATATAAACCAAACACTTATAGCACTACTTGGCATGTGATCGGTGATTATCATAATAAAGCAGGAAAACCCAATTAATTTTTTCTTTTACATTAAAACAGAAAAAAAGATAAACTATCCAAGCTGGTGGGACACCACATGGTGAGATTAGACAGCTGTCTTTCAATTCCCTCAGCAAGACTGAATGTTAAAAGCTCCAAACTCTTTCCCCACTTACTCCCCAAGTTTTAATCCTCCAGCAGGAAACGGGAAGCATCTTTTTGGGGGGAATGAGACGCTATTCTCAGGGGACCTCTAAAGGACAGGACCCAACCAATGTGAACAATGTAAATAAGGGAAATCATCAGCCTCCATAGGGATTCAAATTAGTCTAGGTTCATTGTAGGAAAAACCTCTTCCAGAAGATATCAAAGCAAATCAACAGAGATCATACTGAATGAGCAAAACTTTGAGAAAAAAGTAGGGGAAGGCAGAAGTGCAGAGCACAAAGGAAAACGAAGAAACAATTAGACAAAGCTAGGATGTGGAATACACCAAAAGACATGACCAGGTCTTTTCAACAAGTCAATTTGACGAAAAAATAAAGGATACTAGGAAGTTTCATACTAAACAAAAAGACATAACAATGAATTGCAAACTATAGTGCTTGATTGGTGCCTGGGTCAAAAAAATAAGTTTTCAAAAACTGAGAAAATTGATATTCTAATCCCAAGACCCAAGCTTCAAATCCAGAGACGGGGAGATTGAAGTCAGGGATGACTGAGGTATAATTTAGAACAGGGCAGGAGGAAATACAGCAGGAGGTTGTGTGTGTTGGGAGAGGTAAGGGACTGTAAGCAACTGCTTTGAAAACCGATGGGCAGCTGAAGTAAGAATGTTCTACCATCCAAAACTATGATTATACAAGGTTACTCACAGGGCATTATTTGTAATAGCACAAGATTTAAAAGAATCAGAATATTCATTATTTAGAGAACTGGTTGAATAAACTAAAATATGATTGCATGATGGAGTACTAAGTACCCATAAAAAATCAGTGAGGAAAAGCTCGAATTGGATAGGGGATGGTCTCTGTTAAGTGAAAAAAAAAGCAAAGTACAGCATCTATCTATCTATCTATCTATCTATCTATCTATCTATCTCTCTCTCTCTCTCTCTCTCTCTCTCTCTCTATCTATCTATCTATCTAAACATCTATCAATCTATCTGTCTGTCTGTCTGTGTCTATTTATCTATTATCTATCTATCTTTCCATACTTATATACAAGAAGCATTACCTTCTTCATGGGAAGAAGGGAGGGAAAATTACGGATATGTCTATGCACCAGAAAGGCAAATCATAGACAAATAAAAATGGTTACCTGCAGGGGAAAGTAGGGAATGGGTGAGAGAGAAGCATGGATGCTTACCAACACCTATACCTGTTGAATAGATTCAACTTTAGAATCATAATTTGCATAAATTAAAAAAACTGAATTGGAAAGATAAAATAGGCTTATAAAAAGACTGAAATAGCATGAGAATGTATGGTGGTATTAGGCGTGGAAGAGACACATGGCATCTTAGGTTCCAGGAGTTTGCAACAAGAGGAAACAAGTCAGCCCCAATCTTTGCAGAGACGAATGACTGCGAGGACAGGCACTGCAGTGCTGTAAGGTTGCTGAGAACAGTGGGACTGAGCATTTTCCTCTTACAAAACTCTTTAATGAGTCTGAGTTTATTTAATAATGGGAGAAAAGAAACTATTTTTCAGAGAACATGGTTGGCTGCTCTTTGTTAGAAGACCCACCATTTGTGCAGTCCTGTGGACTCCACAGTTCCCCCTTATTTGCATGGCACCATTTAATTCTCCTGACAGCTCCAGCAGACAGCTATTGTCTTCATTTTTTTATTTTTTAAATAGATATTGTCTTTAAGTGCAGGAGAGATAACAGCGCTGGACTTTGAGTTGGACTCTGAGATCAGTGCTCTTTGCCACAGCATGCCTCCATCAGCAGCTGCTTCCAAAGAAAACCTCATTACAATTTAAAGCACTGGGTATTTTGACACGTCATCTGGTTATTAATTCTGAAGTGCCTTTGGAACAATACGATGCAACAGCAGGTTTCTCTCTTCTGCTTTGAAAGTGATGCCAGCAAGCTGTAAATGTGCAGCAAAGATGGGGGAATAAAAAAGGAAGGTTCTCCCGTGTCTTTGGGATAAGAGGGGGGAGGAGTACTCTGCCTTCATTTTGTAGAGTCAGGGCCAGAAGGACAGACCCTCCAGGCATCCTGCTTGCATGAGAACCCAGGAAACCCCAGGAGAAATGGGAATGAAATTTTCAGAACCGCAGCACTGTAAACAATGCTTATTCTCAGAGGGGAGACAAAAGCTGCTCCCACCTCTAGGAGCTACGTCTGCACGGTAACCTCTCACCTTTGGCTCTTTTCAATATCCATTGTCCTGTAAAGTTCATTTTTGTTAAGGACCTGTTCATATCTTTGTCCATTTCTTTAAAATACTGTTTTTTCTTTTTGAGTTGTAGAAGTTTTCTACTTGGGACACTAATCTTCTGTGAAACAGGATACTTCCTACTTCAATCCTAATCTTCCATCAGAACTACCCATATGTTCCATACTGAAACAGGGTATAAAGAAGACTTTCTGACTTTATCTAGCTGGATACACCTAACTGCTTGCTTCTTTCTCCAAAGCAGGCTACAAGCAGTTCCTTTGCAATTACCTTTAACCTTAACTGGATACACTTATCTGCCTGCTTCTCTCTCCAAAGCAGGCTACACACTCTTCATTAGCATTTTCGCTGATCACCTTTACCATTGATATGCAAAAGCCAGCCAACTGCTCTCTCAGCTCCAAAAACTGCAGAAAAGAAAAACTTTAAAACACAGTTTAAACTTTCCACTCGTGGGTCCTTACCACCATCCCCAGCCTTCTCAACCAAAATACCAAACCAATGTAAGACTATCAGTGCAGTGCAGACTAATTTATTTCTAACAAAGTGATTTCTAATTATCCTACTAATTACAAAAGAAACATGTAAGACTCAGAATACTTCAACATTGTCCAAAACCTTTCTCAGTATTGTCCAAAGTCCTTTCCCAGATTGCCCCAAAATCCTGTCTCTCAGTCCTGATCATCTCACCAATGTCCAGACAGAGTCCATCTCCAGACGCTTGAAGACTTGTTCCTTTGACTGTTCCTCCTTGTCTTCCACGCTGTCTTCTCCTTGTCACCTTCAGGTAGCAGGAACTCCATGGTGCCAAACCAGCAAAGTTCACTTTCTTCTCAGGCCTAACTTTTGCACAGCCTCTCGCAGACACAAGTTAAACTCAGCAAAGCAAACTCCAACACGGAGTTCAAATCTGCAAACTCCTTAACTGCTTTCAGCACACATGCTGCCAGCCTGGGCCAGCCGAGGGTTGCAGGTCCTTGGTGGTCACATGGCCAAGCTCACATGGCTCACATCTTTACAAGATGGCTGATTCCCATCTCTCCTCTCTATCCCCTCTCCAAATTGGAATCCCAATCCAATCAAATCGAAATCCTCCTCTTTGTTTGCACACCCTTTATATACCCTGATTTCCCGCCTTCCAGGAAATCTGTTTCACCTAGACTATTTCACCTCTTTCTTCCCCCTGCATCCCCCTGAAGGGAAATTCCAGCTAAGGTCATTCCCCCATTTTAACATTACCTGTCCTTGAAATCTGCAATCTTAAACCGGAGACAATGGGGGGGGGGGCACACCCTATCAATACCAGAATGGATATGAGACTGCCTCTCACATGCAGAACTTACAAAGGAAATTTCAGAGAAGTCATTTTGAAATCAGGTCAAAAGGGACAAAAACCTCTAACCAACAAGCCACAGGTCCGCATTACTTGCGCGTAGCAGTTGCCAGACAAATGCGATTTAACAACAGGGTTTTATTAACAAGGGAAATTAACCAGGAAAACGAAAAGTTTTACTGTCACAAGTGGCCAGTTATCTTATCCCAGTCACCATTTTTAGTACCAAAGTTCCCAAAGACACATGTCCAAATGGTGCCCCTTTACCCTTCCAAAACTGAAGCAGATACTCTGCAAACATTCAGTCCTTCGCCAGCGTCTTCTCTCTGCTTCTCCAGTGTTCCAAGCTGCTCTGCTTCTCCAAGTCTCTTCACAATGTGAAATTTCTTGTACAATTGCTGATGCACAAATCAGCTTTCCAAATCCCTGGTTGTCTCCAGGTAGCAGCTCACTATGCCACCTTACTGGGGTGCCACACTCTCCACAGCACATACTCTTCTGCCAGTCACCATGGTTCCTTGCCACCTCCAGTTCACTCTTCCAGGGGCTTCCTCTGGCCAGGTCACATGGGCCTGTTCTCTCAGTCCACTAGTCTCATCTCTCCTCCTTTTTTGTTTCTATCCTTGTTCCTTCCTTTTATCTGCCTTTTGGCACTTCTTGCTTCTTCTCGGGCATGTTTCTCTCAGGGTATTTCGGCACCAATACAATTTTCAGCATTGTCCCTACCCTATATCAATTTGACAGTCCTATAGATCCCTCAGCCAGGTGAAAGATGATAAAGGGTTCAGAGTGTGGAAAGAGAAAAAGAAATTTCTGAAGAGATTTCTTTGGAGAGAGTTGTTCCTGTGGTATGAGTACTTCCCATCCCTCTCAGTCGGGGCAGCTTCCTCCTTTCCCGCAATCCTAGAGAGAACAGGATTCTATGACACAACTCAGGAGCTAGATGTGAGTGTCCTTTCAACAGGATGGGGGGTGGGCGTGGTGTCTCTGTGGACCAGTGTCTGACTCCTAGCCAAGAAACTCACAGAAACAAATGGTTTATATGGCACAGCCGACTTGCCGGCTTCCTCCTGCTTTCCAAAAGACAAAGGATGTGTGAATGTTTCCACAACAAGGTGAGGGCTGTGTGGAGTAGACTGTCATGGTGGTATTGGTCCTGTTCAATGAAAAAGGCTGATGGAAAAGGTAAAAGAAATCCAGCAGCAAGAAGCTAGAGATGAAGCCCTGTTCAAACAGGCTGGAAGAAGACCTAAGTGATTAATCACAATGAACATACCTGTCTGAGCAAGTAGAGGAAATTGCAAGAGAAAGGTCTCTAGCGAGAGAATGTCCCAAGAAGCAATGAAGTATCCATGAGGAAAAAAAAATGCTTTAAACTCTGCCATGCCCAGGGTTCTAAGCTGGGCTATGATTGGACTTTTCAGTTTACTCACCATTCTTTCTTGGGATCATGGAAAAATAAGAAACAGGCCCTGAGCTGGACGGACAGCAAGAGCCTAAGACAACAAAGTAGAGAAAAACTCCAACTACTCCTTCCTCTTTTCTCACAATAGGCTTCCCGCCCAAAGCAAATTGAAGGAAAAAGAAATTTTGACATTAAGGTAAGGCTTGACTGAATCATATTTATAAACTGGGACTAGGCTTATGTCTTAAAGTTGTCTGAAGATGTGAGTTTTTTTAATGTAAAAATGAACAGGAACGCCTGGGGTCTGCCAGTGTTTTTATATAAATTACCCCACTGAAACGTTTAAAGACTGGTGGAAACAAAAATGTGAAAAGAAATCTTTTGATTATTTCAGAAGTCATGCCTTCTAATACATGAAAGCATTAATATTTATTATTTATTTATTATTTATATTTATTATTAATATTTCACTCATTTGTTGTCTTTTAATTTAAGGTAACTTACTATTAAATTTTTTTATCTTGATGTTAAAATTTTCTTCCTTTTGTATATTTTTAAAGAAATATTTCTCTTTTAATGATTTTTAAGGCTTTATTTTGCAGCTCAGATCTTTGATCCATCTGGAATTTATGTTTTATATATGAGAAAAGGATTTGTTTTAATCCTTTTGGAGGCAACAAATCTTTCTGTTTCATTAATTAAATACACTTTCCATGATTACTGACTCCACACCTGCCAAGATCTCATGGTACTGATCTCACAGTATGGGCTCTCCATGTTCTTCCACTGATCTATTAGGTTATTTCTGCATTGATAACCACCATTCTAATTATGTTAGAAACATACAGTCTTGACTGCAGTACTTAATTGTCTTTTTCAAAATTGGGTTTTAAATTGTTCTCATCATTCATCTTCTATGTGAATTTAAGAAATGCTTCCCTCAAAAAATATATATATATAGCTGGGTGTGGTGGTGAGCACCTGTAATCCCAGCTACCTGGGAAGCTGAGGCTGGGGATTCCTTGAGTCTGTGGTACCCCGGGCAATGTGAGCCTGCGGTTCCACGGGCAAAAATAGCGAGACCTAGTCTCAAAAAAAAAAAAAAAAAAAAAAAAGAATGGCAGTGGCCTAACAGCAAAGCTCTAAAAAGAAGACTTGGAGACCCACCACCAGCCAAAGACTGTCCCCATGGATGAGCAGCTCTACCAAAACACAAGACTGGGAATTGGGTCCCTAAAACTAAAGATCTGAGACATAATGGGATGAAGCAGCAAAATGAGGCAGAAAACAATAGAAAGAACAGCCACCAGGAAACAAGAATAAAGAAACAAGAAACATGGATACAAGCCAAAGGCTCTTGGAATGGTCAATGAAGATATTAAAAAAAAAAAAAAAAAAAAAAAAAAAAAAAAAAAAAGAAAAAAAAAAAAAAAAAAAAAAAAAAAAAAAAAAAAAAAAAAAAAAAAAAAAAAAAAAAAAAAAAAAAAAAAAAAAAAAAAAAAAAAAAGACCAAAAAGACTAAAGGGCTAAACATGGACAAACAACAAAAAGAAAGGAGGCAAAGAGACCAGAGGAAGCGTGGTGGGGTGGGGTAATCCTATTGGGATCAACAATTATGCAATCATTTATTGCACAAAATCCAAAAATGAAAATATTAAATATATATATGCACATACATACACACATATATATGGAATTTTTGTTAGAGTCAAATGGAATTTATAAATCAATTTGAGAAGATGTCATTTTGAGATTCTCTTCTATATACATGATATATTCATTGCTTCCCCTTTAAGTGTATTTATGTAGTGTTTTAATGGTAGTGTTTCCTTTCCAAGTATCTTATTTATCTTTCTCATGTGAAATGTGTGCCTTTTTAAAAATTATTATTTATTTTATTCTACATCATTATCTATCCCGGGGTTCTCCTACCACCTTATCCCTCATGAACCACTGTCTTGGTCTTTTGTGTCCCTCCCCCTCTCATGCTCTATGCTCCAATTTTGCTAAAAATTAGTTTTAAATTTTTCTTGTGTTTGTTTGCTTTCCCTTTGTCCCTCGTATAAGTGAGACCATCCAGTATTTCTCTTTTTCTTTCTGGCTTATTTCTGTAGCATGATTCCTTCTAGTTCCATCCATATTGTTGTGAATGATGTAAGTTTGTCTTTTTGATTGATGATTAGTATTCCGTAGTATACATACACAACTCTCTGTACCATTTGTCTATTTTGGGTCATTTGGGTTGCTTCCATATAATGGCTATTGTAAATAGCATTGCAATAAACACCCGGGTACAGTTGTCTTTTGGATTAGTTTTTGTAACCTTTGGGTAGATTCCTAGAAGTGGGATTGCTGGATCGAATGGGAGTCCCATTTTCAAGAATTTAAGGGTTCTCCACGCAGCTTTCCATAGTGGCTGGACCAGTTTGCATTCCTACCAGCAGTGTAAAAGTGTCCCTCTCTCTCCACATCCACACCGGCACTTGTTGCCTGTTTTTTGGTGTGAACTATTCTTACTGGTGTAAGATGGTATTTCATTGTGGTTTTGATTGCCTTTTTCTTTTTTTAAACACATTCTAATTGATTACTTCTAGTGTGAAGAAATGCTATTGTTTTATTTATGTTGAGTTGAATTCAGCCATCTTGAAAACATCTCATTAGTTCTATTAGCTTCCTGGCTTCTTGGATTCCCTGGTAACATCATCTGGCCAGGACCACCAGCAGAGGATGCATACTAGGAATAGTCACAAGCACCTGTGTCACATACCTGCATTTAGTGGAAATGCTTCTGAGGTTTCACCATTGAGAGTGGTGTTTGCTGTGGTCTTTTGATAACTATATTTTATTAAATTAGGAAGCACCGCTGATTCCTAGTTTAACAAGGAATATTATGACTGGCTCTTGAATCTTGCTAAATGCCTTTTCTGAATCTATTTAAATCATATGCTGTTTTTCTGCAAGGACGACATCGAGCGTATGGCCCAGAAGCTAAAAAGTGCAAAGCTGAAGATGAGAAGCAGCGGCACAAAGTGTCTTCCAAGAATCTGCTTGAATCCTATGCACTGAATGTGAAAGCAACTGTTGAAGTTGAAAATCTTCAAGGCAAGATCAACGATGAGGACAAACAGAAGATTCCTGACAAGTGTAATGAAATCATCAACTGGTTTGTTAAGAACCAGACCGCAGGGAAAAAAGAACTTGAACATCAATAGAGAGAACTGGAGAAAATCAGCAACCCATCACTGTCCAGCCCGACACATGCAAAAGATAAACAGGAAGCAATGCCTGGGTTTCCCTGGTGGGAGTGCTCCTGCTTCCGGTGGTGCGCCCCCCATTGAACAGGCTCTTTAAGTCAACCTTGGTATAGATTTAGCACTTTTCCAAACAAAATGTCTAAAAGGCAAAGTCCATGGCAGTTTTAAAGTTCATTTGTTACATAGTAAACAGTTGGGCATTCTGGATGCCTGAATACGGAGAGTGAAAACATTGCATTTACAAGCTCCGTGTTGTAAATGGAAAATGCAACATCTTAAATAAAGTTGTATTTAAAACTAGCACCTCAAACATTTATTAATGTAATCTAGAAAATTACTTAAATTAATGTTTTCTAATATATTGAAATAAACCAGCCGGGTGTAGTAGTGCATGCCTGTAATCCAAGTGCTGGGAGGCAAGAGGCCAGGGATCACTTGAGTTCTTGGGTTGGAGACTACCCTGGGCACATAGCAAGACCTGATCTTAAAAAAAGGAAAAAACACCCAGATGCAGTGGTAGACTCCTGTAACCCCAGCTACCTGGGAGACTGAGGCTAGGGATCACTTGAGTCCGCAGGATCGGGACTACCTGGGGCAACATAGCTAGACCTAGTCTGGAAAAAAAAAAAAAGAAAGCAAAAGGAAAAACTAAACCCTGAACTGTCATGATCATTTGAATACTGGATTGATTGATCGATTGCTCGATCGATAGATTGATTGATTAATTGAGAATAGGTCTCACTATGTTGCCCAGGTAGTTGTGATCCCGTGGACTCAAGTGATCCCCAGTCTCAGTCTCCCAGGTAGCTAGGGATACAGGCGCGCGCCACCATGCCCAGCTATTTTTTGAGACTAGGTCTCATTTTGTTGCCCGAGGTAGTCTAGAACCCACAGACTCAAGTGATTCCTAGCCTCAAGCTTCCCAAGGCTGGCATTAAAGATACACACCACCATGCCCAGCCTTGAATAGTGGATTTAATGTGCTAATAAATGAATTAGAATATCTGTATGTTCTTGAGGTTGGGCTTTTATTTTCTTGTGCTTCCTTGTCCAGTTTTGTGACTACAACTATACTAGCTTCACAAAATAATTTAAAGTAACTTTCCCTGTTTTCTTTCTAAAGCAATTTGCAAGATAGCTAACTTTTTATTGGAAAATTGGTCCATAAAGCTATTTCAACCTAGCAGCCTTTGTATGAGGTAAGAGGTGAAGAGGCAGTTTTGAGTATCTATTCAGTTTATTTTATTATCTTCATCCATTTGGGTTTTCATTGTTTCTTGGATTCATTTTAGTAACTTATTGTAGGGTAAGTGAGGTTAGTCAGGTTTTTTCCTCTATTAACCTATAACCAGCACCTGGGGTATTGCATCTCCCCATGATTGTGTGGTCCAGTGGGTGTGCACGTGTGTAAGTGTGTATACCTGGGCCTGGGAGAGGGGATAAGAGAGCTCGAGCATGAGCACCAGAGAGAGCATGAGAGAACGAGAGAGAGAGAATGAGAGAGAGAGAGAGAGAGAGAGAGAGAGAGAGAGAGAGAGAGAGAGAGAGAATGTGCAGGTTTCCAGAGGGCTGGGGTGTTCATCTGCCTCCCAGACCCCAGACTTGCCATCCTGCCCAGCCTGATAATTGGTAAAACCAATAAAGATCCTACACAAGTTGATGAACATTGATGCTTACAGTTGGCAACAAGGGCTGGTTACATTACAATTGGCAATGAGGATGGGATGGTTACCCAAGACTTACACAAAAAGTTATACTAGAAAGTTATCTGTTCACATTTTTTACATTTCCCACAGAGAACTGTTGATAGCATTCTATTCATCAGTGGATCTGAGTGCCAGGAGTTGGAGTGACAGATTTAATACAGGAATCTAGTACTTGGAAATCTGCTGAAAGAAACAAAAAGGAATGAGCTGTGGGGGTACTACTAGAAATGACTGTTTTCTGTTTCATCAATCTGTGTTTTTATCTTTAAATCCTCACTTTCCTTCTACATGCTTTGGGTTCAGTTTTTCAGTTTCCAGCATTAAGTTGAACACTAAGTAATATACTTTTGATCTTTTTTGTTTCCTAATAAATTCACTGTCTTATCTGCATTCTTCAATGTTTGATATTAGCTTCTCCTTCTTAGCTTCTCTTTTGACTTTGCATTATCATGACTTCTTTCTTGCCTTCTGTCTCCAGGTTATATTTTGTTTGCTTACTTTTGTTTGCTATGCTAACTTTGTTGCCAAAGTTGGAGAGACTTCCCAGTTTTGAAAGACTTCTGTTTCCTTCTAATACTTTCATGGTTTTATGTTATACATTTGCCTTTGCTCTTTAACCATTTGGAGTATGCTTTTTGGGATTCAGATTAATTTTTTTTTCCAGCTGGCTCCTTGATTGCCTTAATTTATTGAATAATCTTTTCCCCCCACTGATTTATCCTTTTGACACACATATTTTCCTATGTATTTTAATACTTATTTTCGTTTCATTGTTTTATGCCTATTCATTCATCAGTATGTCGTTTTCATTTTTTGTTTTTCTTTTATTATTTCTTTTTTATTTTTTTATATTCTAATTTCCCTTTTATTTATTTTTTAATTTTAAACTATACAATTCATTTCAGGCTTAGCACATATAAATAAAAGAAAATTAGTATACAAGATATCAATATGACAAATATTACAAGTTTTAAAACTTTAAGACAACTTGAAATTTGGATACAATAATAGAAGTAACAAATGGGGATGATCTCCAATATCCTAGCTAGGATTTTTTTTTTAAATAATTTAAAAAAATTTTTGTGGGAAGAAAACAAGTCACATAGATAGGTATACATATTATAATACCATAATTACGAAATTATAACCATGCAAAATAATATATTATAACATATAATATATTATTTACTGATGTGTGATTTAAAAGTTTCAAATACCACTGGGATGGCAAACATCAGATCCAGTGTACTAATTATTATTTCTGGGAATGTATAATGGCGATGTTTTCATTTTTGAGTGTATGTTAGCTTTAAGATCTGGTAGGTCTAGTTCTTCTTTGATCTATACTTTCAATTTCCCTTCTTATTCTTCCTTGTTTATTTTTCCATTGAATTAGACCATCACCATATCCAGTCCTAACTGAAAGTTTTTTTACTGCTCCTGCATTACTTTCATAAATTGGCTTAGAGAATTAACCTTATTATGATGTTCAGTCTTCTGATCTACAGTTGTTCATGAAAAACAGTTCCCATAGTATCCTTCATCAGTATTCTAAAGTTGTCTTCCTAAAGGTCTTATTTTTTTCCTTCTTCTTTTTTAATTATATAAAATTTGTTTACATTTCTTTTTTTTAAAAACCTTTTGGGTATTCCCCCCTCTGGCCACTCTATCTCCTTTTTCACTGCCAGTTGTTGATCAATTTTTTACATTGGATTCTTCCTTTTCTTTCCTGAAGCAATGTCTTTTCCCCAGGTGAAGATGTATTTTTCTGGGACACAGCAGGCTATGCTTAGTTTCACAGGTATAGCTTTGTTGTGGGTAGTCAGTTCTCACATGTTTGGATCCTGTTGGTGCCTCCTCCTTACTGGTTATCTTCTCCAACCCAGTTCCTGTCACATTTTGCTTCTTCTTTACTTTATAGTTCTGGTCTTTCTCCCAACCTGTAGAAAAGTTTCTTAATGGGAATAGGCATTGGCAGATGGTTGGTAGAGCTTGTTATGGGGTTGTTGCCCTGACTATGTGGCCTTCTTCTCCCTATGGAAGGGTGCCTAGTTTGCACTGAAGACATCCTGAAGACAGCTCAAGTCCTTGGAGAGGACCTCCAGCATACCCCCACTGTGGTCTAGGCCATTGGCAAGGTTGGGGGATGTTAGGTGAGTCTTATGCCATGGGGTCTCGAGTTTTAGGGTCTCAGGTTCTTGGGTTCAGAGGTCTCAGGCTTAGGGAAGTGTTGAGAGCTGAACGTAGGGTATAAGAGAGGACAGATGAGAGAGATTTACATAACTGTATAGAGGTTGGAGCTCAATGAAAGTATGCATTACCTAGAAAATTTTAATGACTTTACAAGTTTTTATAAAGGTTTTTGACAAAGGGAAAATGTGGCTTAGGCAGTACAATTTACGATGCATTTTAAAAGAAGGCAAATGGTGAAGGGGTAATAAAATAAGTTAACATTAATTTTTGAGAGGTAATTGGGGGCAGGTGGGATAGCGTATAGGTGGTTACTATCTTTGTTAAGAGGGATTTTTATAGGTAAATATTTTTGGAGGGGCAGTGGCACCCTCATATCTTTAGAGGATCTTAATGCTAGATTTAGTCTCCAGTTTGCCGGAGGCAATTAAAGCAAGATGGAGTTTGCTCCATCTCAACCACACGAACCCATCTGGTCTGTGAACAACATTCACAGGGAAGCAGGTCTCTGCCTCCATGTGGGCACCTCTGCTGGGGTGTGGGCTTGTGGGGGGAGTCCCCCTTCTGGTTTACTCCAACCTTCAATCAGATCTGCACTAGGAATGAAAAAACCAGTCTCCCCAGTTGCAGATATAATGGAGAGGAAAGGAAGTAATAACAGCCTTGGATACACTCACCACCTGGGTAGGACAAGCAGTATATTCGGAGCTACTAAGACAAGAATGTTGAGACCAGCGATTGTGGTGACCTGTAACAGATTTCTATCTGCATTGTCTCTGGGGCTAGGGAACCAAACCCCTGGTCCACAGTTTTGTGCAATGTGAGTGAAGCTCCCTCCTTTACCAATCAATGGGGAAGAGAGCCATAGAGATGTGGCTGTGGCCCCAAGGCAGAACTGCTAACACAAGAGGAGAGGAGCTAGATCAAACACCTGGGGGAGTCTGCCCCAGCAGGGAACACCTCCACTGGCAGTGGCTGGGAAATGGGTTCCCAAACCAAGGTATCAGACCCACATGGCACACAAACAGCACCATGTGACAGACACCAGAAAGGTTCCTGGAGAACCACAACACGCATTTGCCCTACAAGTTCCAGACATGCTTAGCCTGACTATCCACCTCAGTTACTACTGAAGATCAGAGAAGCCTGGTCTGTTGCTGTCCAGGAGTGCAAGACCACACCCAGGAAAAAAAAGACATTGTTCCAGAAAAAGAAAAGACCAGTGGGCCAAACATGGACCAGCAACTTGCAGCACAAGGAGCTGGAGTGATTATAGAAGGGAAGGGGGAAAGGGAGAAAGGGGGGGAAGGGAAAAGGGGAATAAAGGTACCATATGGAAGGGAGGACCATACCTAAGGGAAACAACAACCATACAAACGTGACCAATATTATATGAAATTTACAAAAATAAAAATTTTAAAAATAAAAACAGACAAAATTTATGCAACAAAGACTCATATAACACAGACTGCCAGACATGGTTAGAAGCAATTTTACCAAATATACTTATGATTACTTATACTACCACTTCTAGTCCTGACAAACAGTTTTAGAAACTCCTGATTCTTGTGTTCCCTTGTACATGTAACAATACATTACATGGCTTCATATGTTATGGGATATGGAACAACATGCTATGGCGTCTTGAAATGAGCCCTGGCTGATTCAGTATATTATTTTACAATGATTAAATAACAACGCATTCTTCTATTACACATAAAGATTTACCAATTCTTTGGATAGTTGTGTTAAAATCTCACAATTGTATATTTGTTCAAGCATATTAGATTTGCTTTCTATATTTTAATACTCTTTTTGGGTGTGAAGTACAGGCAGTCCATGTCGTACAATGACTTACACCTTTCAACTTTGTGATGGTGCAAAAGTGAAACACATTCAGTATAAACTGTACTTCATATTTTGATCTTTTCCTAGGTGACAGGGGATATGATACCCTTTGGGGGTCTTTATTATAATTAGGCTTTATTTTAGATGAATTTGAACAACTGTAGGCTAATAAAAGAGCTCTGAACATGTTAAGACAGGTTAAGTGAAGCTGTGATGTTTGCTAGGTTAAATGTATTAAGTACATTTTTGCTATACGGAAATATATTTTCAACTTATAATGATTTTATCAAAATGTAACCCCATTATAAACTGAAAAATAGCTTACATAGTTCTTATAATTTCTTGATAGACTTTCTTTCAGTAGCACTGAATCACTTTTGTATATAGTAATTCCTTTCTCCTTAAATGTTTTTTGTTTTGATATCACTAGCATATTGTTACATATACTATTTTATTGCTAAGCCAGTTTCCTTTAGGCTAGTTACTGAGGGACCTTTTTCCTTTTTTTTGAGACTAGGTCTCGCTATGTTGCATGGGTAGTCTCAAAGCCACAGACTCAAGTGATTCCTAGCCTCAGCCTCTCAGGTAGCTGGAATTACAGGTGTGTGCCACCGCACTCGGCTTGAGGGACACATTTATTTATTTATTTATCTATCTATCTATTTATTTATTTATTTATTTTTGAGAAAGCAAAACATACATCTGATTTGAAATTTAAAAGAAAATTAAAGAAATTTAAAAGAAAAGATTTTCAATGAAGTCTTCCATTCTTAAGAGTCCAGCACCTAGTTTGCCCCTGGTGCCATCTAAAGTATCTTTTTTCTTTCTATTTTTAACTTTGTCATATAATAATTTTTAGGAGTCTCATAGAAACAACATATAGCTGGATTTTTAAAATTTCAATCAGAGTCTCTGCTTTTACTAGGGGAGTTTAACTTCCTTAGACTCATTAAAATTACTGACGCCTGGCATGGTGGCACATGCCTGTAAACAGCAGCCTAGGAAGCCAGGGCCAGGGCCAGGGATCAAGGTTTGAGTACCACCAGTGGCACATAGCAAGACCTAGTTACAAAAAAACATAGCTGGGCTTGGTGGCGCACGCCTGTAATTCCAGCTACCTGGGAAGCTGAAGCTGGGGATTATTTGAGTCTGTGGTACCCTGGGAAACGTGAGCCTGCAGTTCCACAGGCAACAATAGCGAGACCTAGTCTCAAAAAAAAAAAAAAATTACTGACACATTTGCCATCTTGTTTTTTTTTATTTACTGCACTTTATTACTTCTCTCTCCTCTATCTTCTACTGAACGGGTAAAATTTTTTACCATTTTTCTTGAAATTAAGAAGTTATATATTCTATTTCTATTCTTCTGGAGAACTACTAGTCTTCCTTCAAGCACACACACATACACACAGTTGCTATAATTATTATTACTTTCAAGATGTGTTAACATGCTTTGCCAATTTCTTTTTTCTTGTTTGCTTCTGAGATCATGCACTTCCTTTTGGATTCATTTTTATTCCTGCTGAAGCATAGATTTTAGTTGTTCTTCCACTGAGGATCTATAAATCTTCTTAGTTAGGATAATAAGTTAATCTTTCATTTCTTAAAATAAATCTATTTTTATGCACACTATTGATAGGCTAGCTGGGTATAGAGTTCTGCATTCAAATTATTTTTCTTTAAAGGTGTTATTTCATGTCATTTGGCAACTATTTGTGGGAAAATGAACCATACTGTTATTCTAATTGTCATTCCTTTTTAGCAATGTCTTTTCTTCTCTGACATTTTTAAAAGATGATTCTCTTTACTCCTAATCTTTGTAATGCAACTGCAATGTTTTAAATAGTTTATTTTCTTCTTTCTTTCTTTTTTTTATAATCTGCCTCAGTATTTAGGAGGTGTTTTGAATGTGATAACTAGATTCTTCTTAGATTTGGAAAAATCTAAACTGTTTTGTCTTGCAGCAATGACTGTTGTTCATTCTAGTTTCTCCCTCTGGAACTATTAGTTCACATAAGCTGCAGTTTCTCAATCCATCCTCCACATGATCTAATATTAACTTTTGTTCTTCATGGAAGAGATTTCTTTAGTTCCCTCTTCCAACTGACTAGCTGTCGCTTTCAATGTAGTTTTTCATTTCAATATCTGTCTTCTTCACACACCAACTGTTCTCATTTCATAACTTCTTGATCTTACTTCACTGATGCTAGTTTTGTTATATTTAAGTATTTAAAACAATCTTAAAATCTTTTCGATTGGCCTATTTTTATTTTCTGATATAAATTCTATTTGCTCTGTTTGTTTTCTCTTTAGCAATCACTCCTTGGTCTTTGGCTAAGAGCAACTGTTTTCTTTTTCATAAGGTTGTACCTCCTCTCATGTGCTTTGTAATTTGTGTTTGAAAGCTTATCTTGAGAGTTTTAGCTTGCTTGGGCCCCTTCATACTGAGTTGTCTCTATTCTATGAACCCTTGACTCTGAGCCAGACCTCATTTTAGGGCTCAGAGCTCTCGTCCCATTTGGACAGTGTGATATTAGAACCTGCACCATCTCTGTTAGGTCTCACATCTATAGATGCCTTCCCACCCTTTCATGTCCACAGATAAGTATAGTTCTGGTTAAAACACTACAGTAATTTTACTATTACTCCTAAATATTCACTCTCTTTCCCTATAATATTATAATATTTCTTACTGCAATAATGAATGATAGGCTGGTCACACAACTAGCTTTTTTAATAAAATGTGAATAAAAATGAAACGTGAGACTTCCAAGCAGAGGTTTAAGAGTCTACATGCTTCTACCATCTTCTCTTCCTCTTCTGACACAAGAACAGCAACATTCCAGACATATGTAGCTTCTTCATCCTGGATGCTGAAATGAAGAGGATGTGGCATAGACTTGTAGCCAACCTGTGGAAGACATGCAACATGAGCAAAAAATAAACCTTTGTGGTCATACAAAATTAAGATTTGGGGGCTGCTGATTATCACTATAACTTAGTTTAAGGTGTTTGATACAAACTTCAAGTTGAGAAGCATAACATTTTAAAATTATACTTTATTATGTATTTTTATAATTGTTCTAAGTGTTCAGTGTAGTTGTGAAAATTACATACTCACCAAAATTTTCTTTATTGTGGTAAAATGTATATAACATAAAATTTACATTTATAATGATTTTAAAGTACGAAATTCAGTGGTGTTAAGTACACTCAAAATGTGCAGCAATCAGCATTATACACTTACAGAACTTTTTCTTTATTCCACAGAAATTAAGTAACAAATCCCCATTCAGTCTACCCTTGCTTCTTTTTGTCTTTATAGCTTTACAAATTTTAGGTATCTCAAATAAGTAGAACCATACAATCAATGCTGTGCATCTGGGTTTATTTCATTTTTTTGCTTTTGAGATTAGGTCTCACTATTTTTGCCTGTGGAACCGCAGGCTCACGTTGCCCA
>PVHY01018887.1:0-28407 GCA_004024945.1 Uropsilus gracilis | reverse complement strand
CTTCATGCTGAGTGTGCGAAGGTCGGGCTATGACTGCCTGCCGAAGTGGGTTGGCCGCAGGCAGACCCAGAGCCCTATCCGGTTCCGGCCGTCGACACCTTCATGCCTCAGTAAACATTTTCAAGTATCATTTCAATTTCCTCTCTACATTCTTATTAGATATGATTGACATACAGTAATGTTTATTTTTTTTTGAGGTGCACAATATAAAGTTTCAATACATCTTTGCACTGGAAAGTGATTACCACAAATTAATTGACACTTTTATCACTTTACCTTGGTCACAGTGAGTGTGTGGTGTGGAGAGAATACTTTAAATTTACGCTCAACACATTTCAAGGATCTAATATCTTATTATGTACTATGACCTTGATGCTAAAATTTGCGTGCTCTGGCCAGCATCTCATTCTACCCACTCACATGTCCCTATGTCCAGGTTTCTGTCTTATTCCCATGAATTTGACTACAGCTTTTCCATGTCATTCAGAAATAGAAAAATCCTATCTAAATTGAGGTGTTTTTTCTTTCCTGAAGGAGATGTCTGGAAATACAACTGCTACTTACTTATATAGATACATTTTTCAACTTTCAATGCCTCCAATAATAGCTCCATAGATCATATGAAATAGAAATATTCTAATTTCCGACAGCAAGGAAATTTCATTCTATAGCTCACTTATAAGTAATAACAAGATATAAGGGATAATGCAATATTAATGGTCTATTCTGGCATATTCCCCTAACATATTTCCTTCAAGGACAATCAGATTATAGCAATTAACAAAATCCCTTTCTATTATTTGACGTTAATAAACCACAGCATCATCTACCTATAACAGTAACTAATATAAATTTTTTGCAACATGATTATGTTCATATCTTGGTCATTGCTACAATGCTGCTGGAACAAGAAAGGAAGCTCTCTCTAAGGAACAGAGATATCCTAAGATACTTTATTTAAATGTATACATACTAGGTGTGGAAAAGCAGGAGAAAATGATAGTTCTTTTTTTTGAGGAACTTCCATGCTTTTATCCATATGGCTGTCCCAATTTACACTACAGTGTTCAAGGATTACTTTGCTCCACATTTTGGGAAAGATTTATTAGTTATTGTTTGGACAGCAGCCATTCTAACAGGTGATACTGTGATTCTGTGTAGAATCTAGAGATCCTGTAATATCACATTCTGTGATATTGTGATATAGTGTTTGAATTTGTTATATACATGTGCCTATTCCTATTCTCTCTTGAAGACACCTTTCCATGTGCTTTGCACATTTTTATATCAAGTTGTTTTATGGCTTGAGTTGCAAGTGTTCCATATATATTCTGGTAGTTAACCTCTAAATGGATCATATCAGATGCATATCTTTTCCCCAACTTGACTGATAACCTTTCAATCTACTTACAGTTTCTTTTGACAAAAGACCCTTGAATTTGATACATTCCCAGGAGGCTATTTTTCCCTGTGCTCTTTTGTGTTTTTGGTGACAGATTCAAGAGATAACGGACAAGTACAATATCATGAAGGTTTTCTCTTATGTTTTCTTCTACAAATTTTTTGACTTCAGGAATTATATTTAGGTATTTCATCCATTTTATTTGGGATTCTTAACTTGTCACCTGGTTGACAGTAATTGGAAAATCCTCCTCTTAAATTCAGTCTATTGGAAGAATTGGTCCCTTTCCTTTTTTTGGAATCTCTCCCCTCTTTTTTTTTTCACATAAAGGTTAAAAATATATGACATTTTTAAAGAAAACTTTGGCTTAGAACAATGCGTGCTATTTAGTTCAGATGTATCATTCAAGTGTATGTTACTATACCATGCCTACCATAAAAGAATCACAAATATCCATCAAAATCAATTGCTTCCACAATACTAGGCTCTCCCATTCTTTTGATATGTTAGCCTCAATTCTCCACTTGGATTCCTAGAGTTAACTTTGGCTCTTTATTTCATTCTTTTTATTATCTCTATATTCTGCACATGAGTGAAACAGCGGTGTTTATGTTTCCCTCTGACTTATTTTATATTGCCTATCCCCCTACCCCTGCTTGATCTCTGTTGACACCAAAGCAAGTATTTATTTGTACAGCAGAATGTTGGTCCACTTCATATATATAATCCATCCTCTTACATCACTGTTCTGAACATTGGTTTATACATTGTTTCTATACCATTATTATAATAAAGTCTTAAAATGAATACATGTGTGTGTGTTTTCATTTGAATTAGACATTTTTATTCTTCACTAGATATCTAAGTGGAATAGGCAAAGATTTAAATAGACAACATAGGAGACAAAAAAGGTGATACATAAACAAAATTAAGAAAAATTCAACATTACTCATCAAAAGGAGTATATCATAAAAACTAAATGCTACGTAAACTTACACATTTGAACTACCAATATTAAAAAAAAGACATAACAAATGTTGGCAAGTCTATGTATGTAATGCTTTACACTATTAGTGAGAATGTATTTAGCACATGGGAAAAGCAGAATGGCGATTTCTCAACATATAAAAATTACACAAACCTTATGATCCATCAATTGTGCTGCTTGGTGAAATTATTTTTATTACCCTTGTCAGTGGACTTAGTCCCCATATTCATATATGAAACCAATGCATGAATGTCATGTAATGTTTTCTTGTTTGTTTACTTCAAGTTATAGTCTGACATCAAACTCTTTGATTAATTTTCAGTGTTCAATATTGTTGGAGAGAGTAGTCTGGGTTCATGATATTTTAAAATGAAACTGTATAGTTTCCCCACAATATTTTGGGGAAGACAGTTCTTTCTCCACTGTATTTTCTTTAATTTTGATTTCAGTTTATCAGCAAACACATGTCTGAGCAACACCAACTGAACAAAATTCTACCCTCTTTCATTGTGCCCTCTGCTTCAGCAGTACTCTGTTGAAAGCAGCCTTCACTTGAGCATTCCTCAGGCTGTAGATCAGGGGGTTCAGCAAAGGGTTGAAGACAACATAGAACAAAAAGAGAAATTTCTTCTGCTCATCTTGGTGGCCATTGTCTGGGATAATGTACATCATCATGCCAATGCCGAAGTAGAGCCCAACCACGCACAGGTGGGAGGAACAAGTAGAGAAAGCCTTTCTGCGACCCTCCTTTGACTTGATCTTCAGGATGGCCAATCCAATATGAATATAGGAGACCGTAATCAAGAAAAGGGGCCCCACAGACATAAATGTACCAGTGCAAAGGACATATATTTTGTTGATTATGATATCCCCACAGGATCCTTTGAGGAGAGCCATGAGTTCACAGAAAATGAAATTTACTTCCTGTGACCCACAGTGGAGCAATCTCAGAAAGAGAAGTAGATCTCCTAAGGTAATAAAAAAAGCACATATCCAACATGTGATGGCCAGAATATTGCACAGTCTCCAGTTCATGATGACTGTGTAGTGGAAAGGATGGCAGATGGCTACATACCTGTCATAGGACATCACCATCAATATAAAGCACTCTGTACAACCAAATGTTCCGTATAACATTAACTGTGCAGCACAGGAAACATAGGAGATAGTTTTTTTGTGTTTTATTAAGTTTTCTAGCATTTTGGGCAAGGTGCTAGAGGAAAAGTTTATGTCAATGATGGCCAGATGAGAAAGGAAGAAGTACATAGGAGTGTGAAGTCTGGCGTCCAGCCAGATGAGTCCTAAGATCACACCATTTGCCAGTAGGTTGGAGACATACAATAGGAGGAAGATACAGAAGAGAAGCAATTCCATGTATTTACTAAGCTGGAATCCCACCAGGATGAGTTCTGGGTTCCATGTCTGGTTGCCCCACATTCCTTAGTGACCGTTGCTCCAGGACTTAAATGTGATAGGAAATCCAGAGCTGGAGGTAAGTGAAAGTTGGAGTTATTTATATGAAGTTGATCTCATAGGGTGCAAACATACTTAACTCTTTTTCAGTATTTCCCCCAATGTTTCTGAGCATTTTGTTTTTTTCCCAATTCATTACAAAGCAATTCATCTCATATAAAAATTAAGATGTGTAAGGAATCATCAAATTATTCCTTTTTCCTTTGTCATTTGTTTGTGCAGGAGCATATGCGTATTTTATATACATATATATTTAGTGGAAACACTAAGTTCTGAAATAATTTAAATTTAAGCTTTTTATCTCTTAAAGTATAATTTAGTCACTAATCTATTGTCAATAGTTATCACAAATCAGTAATTTTAATATAAGCATTATTCATTAATGTAAGTATATTAGGTTTTTCCAAATAATAACCTATATCACATCTTCATTTTATAATATTAGATTATTATCATCATTTCATTGCATGAATATATCATTTTGATTTTCACAAGTGCTTGTTATTACTTGTCATCACCCATTTTTTTGCTTTGATTGATTATCCATAATTGGTTCATGGCATGATTTTTTGACTCAATAAACTGTGATTTCTTATTCTTTCATGGAAAATACCAAGGATATTAATTTAGCAACTGTTTTCAGAATTTATATACAACACACAAAATTTGGCCATTGTGGTTGCTTACACATATGCATTAAAACTATTTACCCATGGAAATTAAGTACTTAATTACTTCTTGTTAAAGAACTAGTCCTCGGCTCAAGTTGTACTTGTCAAATTCAACATGATATCAGTTATCAAATTAAAAGGTACAATCCTCCCCCATTCCACCTGCTGATGCTGGAGAGCACCAACATCCAGCAGCAGCCAGACTGAGTTGAGTGGGCAGGCAGGAGGATCATGACCCATTGGCCCCAGATACTTCCAGCTGCCCATGATCACCTTGCCCTCAGACTCAGGACAGTGTCGCCCATCACAGCATCCAACAGGAAGCACATACTCAACCATAGAAACTCAGGTACAAGGCTGAATCATTCATGTCCTGGTAAGAGCCTCCAATAAACATGCATGCCACAGAGGCCCAACTCAGAGAAAGTCAGAAAGCAGGCAAAAGATGAGGGAAAAATCCACATCATATGATACTTTTTAGAGAGGACCAAAAAATCCATGGAAATATTAATAGAAAGAACAAACCAACTTAGTAAACAGCAGGCTATAAATGAATATCCAAAAATTAGTATCTTTCTATTATGAAAATAAGCACCCTCAAGAGGAAGACATTTTGAAGACATCCTCTTTCCAATGTACCAAGAAAATTTAAATGCCAAGCATTGAACCTAACAAAAATGTTGAACTACCTATAATCAGAAAATTATAAAACACTGTTAAAAGAAATAGAAAAAAAAAAAAAGCCTGGTGGGAACAGATATAGACATACAGACTGATGTTTTCAACAGAAAACCTAGAAATAAAGCCACACATTATGTTGATCTAATCTATGACAATGATGCAAAGGTTATACACTAGAACTAGGAAAGACTCCACAATAAATGGTGAACCACACATGCAAAAAACTGAAACCAGACTATTACCCCATGCCATATACAAAAATCAACTCAAAATGAATAAAGGGCCTCAACATAAAACCTGACACTTTAAACTATAGGGAAGATAACTGGAAAAGCACTCCAGAACATGCATCTCAAATTTCTTTAAAAACTCTTTTCTAGACACAAAGAAGTTGCAGTGAAAGTTAAACCGGTGGGCCTATAATAAACGCTAAAACTTCTGTTGACCAGCAGGGACAATGCTCAAAGCAAAGAGAATCCCAGTGGAATGGGAAAACATATTTGTTCATCACAACAAATAAGGGGCTAATGTGAAGAAAGCAAAGCCCTTACAAAAATAGACAAAAGCAAATTAAATAATGCATATATAAAATAGTCAGAAGAAATCAAGAGGCTCTTCTCCAGTAAGGAACTTCAAATGGCCAACAGGCATATTAAAAATAATTGGATCGTTTATATTCAGGAAGTGCAAATCAGTTCTGACATACCAACAGAAACCAAACAAGTGCTGGAGAGGCTGTGGAGACAAAGGGCCCCTCCCACACGATGACTCTAAACTATCCCCCACTATGGAGAGTGGCTTGGAGTGTCCTCAGAGCAGTGACCATGATTCTACCAGGTGATCCAGCAATTCCAATCCTGGGATTCCATCCAAAGGTCACAAGAATGCTAATTTGAAAGGAAACCTGTGCTTTTAGTTTACTATTCATGATGGCCAAGGTATGCACGTAACTCAAATGCCCCAAAGAGACAAATGGATAAAAGTGTTGCGCTACATTTACACAATAGCACATCATTCAGCCACCAAAAAAACTCATGACATTTGCAGCAAGTTCATTGGAACTAGAAGGGACTATGTTACCGAAGTCAGCGGGAGTTTAAAAAAATGGGATGTTATAACATATGTAGAATATATATATAAATCCAACAAAGGACAAGAAACATTCAAAAATGAAAAACTAAACAGAAATGAATGATTCAGCAAAAATAATAGACAGAAGAAGGAACAGAGGAGGGAGAAAACAAGAAAATGGTAACAAGTCGAGGGTGATGTGGTAGAGGAGAGATGTGGGGACTAAAATTATATTATAAAAAATGCCAAATGCAATAGAAAGTATAATACTTTTAAAAGCTGAATCACATTTTACAAATCAATTATATGTTTTTCTCCCATCACCCCACTCACTTCATATATAATAAGATTTTCATATATTTTATCAAGCTTGCTATCATAGGTCCAATAGAATCCTTCAAAAAAGGATTTATTATTTGTTATATAATTAGTTAGATAGCAATTTCTTTAACTGTGTAATCCTAAAGTATCATCACTGAGATATTGTGAAGTGAAATATATATTTAAAAAAAAAACTAACTTCAGTATCAGCAAATGTCTTTGGTATTACACAACAGTTTCTCCTAAGGCAAATAATATAGATCTGATAATAGTTTATTGGAAAGGCAAAAGGGAACATTACAACATGATTTTAAAGAATAATGTCTGAATAAACTCTATAATGTTTTCCATTACTATCACATTTATTGCATTAAATGTTTTCAAAAATATTAGTGAGGGTAGATCAGAACTCTTAATAATCAGCACAAAAATGTTAAGAGTGTAAATTCATGTCCTGCTCATAAGAGAATCATCACCATATTAGCAGCTCAGGAAAGAAGGTTTGAAGTGTCAGCAAGAGCCTTTCTCCACCTGACATTCTGGAACTGAAGCAGGAGCTCCATGCTCTCTCTCCAGCTCTACTCAGGGGTATCAGTACTTGTCCATCCTATATTGTTGTAGACATTTTTTTAATATTAGTAATTGCTGAGTCTAGTAATATGGTCTGGTGTTAATTAAGGTAAATTTCAATAAGAAATAACCAAGGGACACACTTACCTCTCACATCTCACAGTTTCCACAAGGAAAAAACTTCCCTGCTATGGTTTCTAGAATATCTTTTTTCTACCTAATCAGGTTATACAATCAATATCATAGCTGTGTAAGTAACCAGTAGGTTCTTTGAATGGTTTGGCCATTTCAGAGCTGTGTCCAAAGGAAATGCTGACCTGTGAAGATTCTCACCCTCTTGGATTTCTTATGAAAGACTAGACCACAGCAAGTTATTTGATCAAACTTAAGCACACTAAGTAGTTATGGTGAGAAAACATCAAAATATCAGAATCACTTCTCCACAACTGAACCCTGAATAACACCATCACTCACACAAACCTCTGCAGACAGATGTTCCCAGGTAACAGCTGGGAGCTGGGGTAGAGGTAAGCTCAAGGATCTAATCCATTTATCCATCAGTCAGAGTAGCTTCAGTGTGTTTCACCAGGAACTTCATTCCCACTAACTACAAAGTCAGGTTTGTGTCTGCAGCCACCTGCTCTACTTCAGCTGTGGGACTGCAACACACCTTCTGTGCAAACAATTTATTTTTACATGAAAGATGACAGCACTACAGCACAGACAGTGTTATAGACTAATATTACCTCAATAAGAAAATACAACACCAATAGATGCCAGCAATGGAAAGTCCTCAAAAAACTCTCTCCACCAGGATGAGACCCTTCTGAGGGAGTGACGGGCTGTGGATACGGTAGCAACTTCTGAGGATGAATCTCAGATTGAGGAGTGTTTGCTACATACATGTTGGATTTTCAACACATCCTAAAGCTCTGCATTATGCCTTTAGGGGTGAGGTCTTTAAAATCAACTAAAGACTACAATTCTCAGAGGGAACATTTGACATAATTATAGCTCTACTTTCTTCATCTTAAGTGGGAGATAAAAATCCCTGATTCTTTCTCTCAAGGAAGGACGGGTTCTGCCTCCTTTTCTCTTGAGAAGAGTCAAGGCAATAGTTAGATCATATGGTGACATCATTTGGGTACACACAGATTTTCAAAATCTCTAGGGCCATGGAGCTGAATGATGTCTCACAAATTGGCATACACAGAGCTTTGAAATCATTTGTTTTCTAAAACTCTATGGTCCCAATAAACACATATGAGAATCGGTAGCACTCAGAAGGTCAAAGAGAGTCCCCCTGGAGCCAGTTATAGCAACATTGAGAAGGAAATAATCCTCAAGCCACAGTGCATCTTCCACTAAAGCAGGGCTGTAGAAGCAAGTAGTCCGGGATTATAACAGCCATGAATAACTATTCCTGATTTATTTTTAATGGTGCTTTAGTAAACACTTCAAGTGCTTTTATGGGCTACCTAATGTAGTTATTGACATGTCTTCATTGTGATAATAAGAGTCTTGAGTTCCTTAAAAAGTGATTATGAATAAAATATTTTTCCTTATCATCTAAATTACTAAATTTTAATCACAATCATCCTATCATTAGGGATACTGGGTCTTCTCTAAGATATACGTAAGGGATATTTTAATTGATCCCATGCAGATGTAAAAGCAGAAGTCTATTTTCCAAGATAGTTATTTAAGACTTACAAAAGTATAAACTATAGCAAGTTTTTGGAATTTATTTTAGAAACTATGCAGTTTTAAAGAAAACTGTTACATCTGTTATCACTCATAAGTTACTTAGTTTCAAAGTGATGATCAAATTGTTTTTATTTTATTTATTTTTAAAATTATCTATCTATCTATCTATCTATCTATCTATCTATCTATCTATCTATCTATCTATCTATCTATCTATCTATCTATCTATCTATCTATCTATCTATCTATCTATCTATCTATCTATCTATCTATCTATCTATCTATCTATCTATCTATCTATCTATCTATCTATCTATCCATCCATCCACCCATCCATCTATTCATCTATCTATCTCACATCTTTGTTTTCCTTGGGGTTCACCCACCACCTCCCCTCCCTGACCACTCCCCTTCACCTCCCCAGTTGTGTTCTTTAGTTTGGTTGCTAGCTTGTTTTGACTTTTCCTTCTGACCTTTGTTTTTTCTATGTCCCACATATTAATGAAACCATTTTCTCTATGAATTTTTCTTTCTGACTTGTTTCTGCTAATGTGATTTCCTCTTGGTCCATCCATGTTATCCCAAATGCATCAAATTTGTCATTTTCAATTGATGAGTAATATTCTATTGTGTATATATACCACATCTTTTTCATCCATTCGTCTGTTTTGGAACATTTGGGTAGTTTTCTTGCAATTATAAATAGTCCCTCGGTAAACATTCGAGTACAGGTATCCCTTTGTATCAATACTGAGTATTGAGTATTGAATCTAATGTATCAGTATTGAGGTCTCCTTTGGGTAGATGTCAAGAAGAGTGATTGCAGGGTCAAATGGTAGTTCCATTTTCTTTAATTTGAGGATCCTCCACACTGCTTTCCATAGTAGCTGAACCAGCTTTCATTCCCACCAGCATTGTAGGAGTGTTCCTTTCTCTCCACATCCATGCCAGCACTTGTTGCCCATTTTTGGGATATGGGCCATTCTTACTGGTATGAGGTGGTATCTCATTGTGGTTTTGATTTGCATTTCCTAATTGCTAGTGATGTTGAGTGTTTTTTCATGTGCCTGTTGGTCATTTATATTTCCTCTTTGGAGAAGTGTCTTTTTATTTCTCCCCATTTTTTAACTGGATTTTTTTCTTTGTTTTTGTTAAGTTGTGTGAGTTCTTTGTGTATCTATGTTATCAGACCTTTGTCACTTGTATGGAGGGCAAAGATTTTTTTCCACACAGCTGGGTTTCTTTTTGATTTGTCTGTTTTCTCTTATGCTGTACAGAAGCTTTTTAATTTGATGTAGTCCCAGCTGTTTTCTTTTTTATTTTTTGCCAGCTGTAGAAGTGTCCAGAAATAGATCTCTGAAGTGTAATTCACAGAAGGTTTTGCCCAAGATTTCTTCTATGTATTTTATGGTTTTATGTCTTATATCCAGGTTTTTTATCTACCAAATTGTTTTTAATGTCTTTTAATTCCCTCTCTCCAGGCTTTATTTAGGTATTATTGAGATAAAGAAATGTATACCTTTAATTTTCACAATGCAATTATTTTCCTGCAAATACTGTGAAATGATTACCACAAAATAACTGACACAACTATCACTTCACAAGTGTCATGTGAGTGGTTGTCTGGTGTGGTGAGAACATTTAAAGTAGACTCTATACATTTTAAATATAATTTATTATGATTGACTAATGTCTCCAGCTATTCATTACTCCCAAAACTGAGTCATATACCAACTCAAATACTGTCTCTTTGGCCAACATCTCATTCTATTTACTTACTTGTTCCTGACATCTTCTTTTCTGCTCACTTCCCACGATTTGGACTACAGATTTTCCACATTTTTCTGATAGTAGGACGTTCCTATTTAATTTTAGCATTTTTTTCTTTTTTGAAGGCAGTGTCTCAAAATATAACTACTATTAATTTATATGATAAACTTTCACTATCAATTGGCCCCCAACTAGCTGAATAGATCATATAAAATAGAAACATTGTAATTTCAGTCAGAGTCTTCATTTTATATCTTGCTTATGCATAATGATAAGTTAATAAAAGATAATAAATACTAACTGCACTATTAGTCTTCTGTGTCAGGCATATTTCATTTAGTCCCTGTCCTACAGATTCAATGATATTGTTTGCTTCTATGGATTTCCAACAATTATATGTAAGTCTTTCATCCATGTTCAGTTAGGGATTTTTAATCTGCCATCTGGTTGAAGGTACTTGGAAAACTTTCCTTTTAAATTATGTCTCTTTGGAAGAAATGGTTTCTTTCCCTTTTTAACTTAAATGTCACAGCATGTATGACTTTTTATAAAGTCAACTTTAGGTTTTTACACTGCATACCGTTTGGTTCAGATGTATGTGATCATCCAGGTGTACGAATTACACGAATTACACCTTGTCCACCATCAAAGATCCACAAATCTCCCCCAAAATCTATTGCCTCTCTCACTGGGCTCTCCACTCTATCCTTGTGTCAGTCTCAATTCTACACTTGAAATTCTAGAGTTAATTTTGGCTCAGATTTGTCAGCCCTACATTTTTTTCTACATTCTAAACAATAATGAAAACATCGGATTTAACTTTTCCCTCAGAATTATTTTACTTTGCATATCCTGCCACCTCAATTCAATCCTTATGGTAACAAAGGCAAGTGTTAATTTCCTGTAGAGCTGAGTGATGTTTCAATACATATATGTACATATATAGATATCCACTACACATGTATGTATATATACATATATGTGTATAAACATATGTATATACATGTATAAATATATGTATATATACATGTATATGCATAAATATATGTATATTAAATGTATACATATATATGTCGTGAATATCTATATATGTATGTATATATACATATATGTGTATAAACATATGTATATACATGTATAAATATATGTATATATACATGTATATGCATAAATATATGTATATTAAATGTATACATATATATGTCGTGAATATCTATATATGTATGTATATATACATATATGTGTATAAACATATGTACATATACATGTATAAATATATGTATATATACATGTATATGCATAAATATATGTATATTAAATGTATACATATATACATATATATGTCGTGCATATCTATATATGTATATATGTAGTGAAACATCACTCAGCTCTATAGGAAATTAACACTTGCCTTGTTTGTTTGAATTGGGGTGGCAGGATATGCAAAGTGAAATAACATATATACATATATACAGTATTATGTATATAATGCAAAGTAAAATAATATATATATATACATATATATGAGAGAGAGACTGTTTCCATAACATGGCTATAATAAAGTGTTATAACAAATATCAGAGTGAATATCTTATTCTGAATCAGTGGTTTTGTGTACTTCACCAGATATTTAAGAATGGAGTGAGCAAATATCTAAACAGATAACTCTCCAAAGAAGAATTACAATGATAAATAGCTGGCATAAAAAATGTTCAATATCACTTATCAGTACCCCACTGCTAGTGAAATTACTTTTATTTCCCATCCAACAGTATTCAATCCTCAAATACATATATGAAGCAAATGCATGAATATCATGGACTTTTTTGCTTGTTTGTTTTTTTCTACATAATCTGAGGTGAGAGATCTGACATAAAAATCTTTGATCAATTTTCAGTTAGTTGCTTGTGTGGTGAGAACAGTCTAGGTTCATGCTACAGAAAAATAAACTGTCAGTTTCCCCAACACCACTTGAGGAGGAGAGATTTCTCTCTCCACCATATACTCTGATGTTGCATTTCATTTTACCAGTGAACACATTATTGAGCAATAGCAACTGAATAAAATTCTCCCCTCATTCAATATGCCCTCAGCATCTGCAGTGCTCTGGTGAAGGAAGCCTTCACCTGAATATTGCTCAGACTGTAGACAAGGGGGTTAGGCAATGGATTGAAGAGCACATCAAAGAGGAAAAGGACTTTTGTCTACTATCTTGGTGGCCTCTGTCAGGAATCACATAAGCCATTATGGCAATGCCAAAGAGAAGCCAACAACACAGAGGTGGAGGGGCAGCTGTGGAAAGCATTTCTGCAGCCTTCCTTTGACTTTATCTCCAGGATGGCCATGCTCATGCGAAGGTATGAGACCAGTAAGATAGTTGTAATAGACTAAAGGGCAAGTATTTTATTGATCCTAGTATCCCCACAGGACACTTCGACGACAGCTATGAGTTGACAGTAAAGGAAATTAACTTCCCGGAATCCACAGAGGGGCAATCTCAGTAAGAGAATCGGCTCTCCTAAGGAAGCAGAAAAACCACATACCCAGGAAATGACAGTCAGAACTTTGCAACAGTGCCCAGATCATGATGACAGTGTACTGGAGAGGATAACAGATGTCCACGTACCTGTCATAGGACGTCACCATCAGTATCAAGTACTCTGTGCAGCCAAAGGTCACATAAAGCACTAACTGTGAAGCACATGAAACACAAGAGAATGCTTTTTGGTGTTTTATTAAGTTTTCTAGCATTTTCGTCAAGTTGCTGACGCATAGGCTAATTCAATGATGGCCAGATGAAAAAAGAATAAGTACATTGGAGTGTGCAGTCTGGAGTTCAGTCAGATGCATCCCAAGATCATGCCATTTGCCAGTATGTTGAACATTCAGCAGGAGGAAGATGCAGAAAAGAAGAACCTCCATGTCTGCTCTGAGCTTGAATCCCACCAGGATGAATTCTGGGTTCCAGGACTGGTTGCCCCCCATTCCTTAATGACCACTGCTCCAGGACTGAAATGTGATAGGAAACCAGAGCTGGAGTCAATGATAGTTGACGTTATTTGTCTCAAGTTGAACTGAGGAAGCAAACATGCTATATCAGATTGGTGAGTATTTCTACCAATGTTTCTATGCTTGCTATTGGTATATTCCTCATTTTATATGAAGTATTTTGTCGCAGATACATTTAAGGATCATAAACAATTGTACTCTATGCATATCATCAATTTATATATATTTATTCAAATTTGTTCTGTAATTTTCCCCATGTTTTTATGGGTGTTTAAATAGACATATTTTATTTTTAATTAAAACAAGTAGGTGCTGAAATAATATTAATTTATCATTCATTAATTTTTAAAGTAGATTGTAGTCACTAATCTATTCTCTGTATAAATATCACTGACCAGTAATTTAATATAAGTGTATCTGATCCACAATATAAACTAATATGTTATTATTCTCTAATATGGGATAATTACCCACCATATTATTGCATGGATCATAATTTTTGATTGGCAATATTTGTTTTTCCTTGTTATCTTCCATTTTGTTTCTTCCATTGGTTTTCTAAGTTCATGAACTAAATTTTTGATCCTATATAATGTGAATTCCTTCTCTTCATAAATATTTCCAAGGTAATATTACTTTTTTCAGCTGTTTTCAAGTTTGATATGTATTAGTTGTTTATTATTGTTGCCCATCAGACAGATATATATTCTAAAATTATTCCTCCATGGTAATGATGTACTTCATTATTTCTATTTAAAATATTGGTCTATGCTAACCTTGTATTTACCTAATTCTGCATGGGATGAGTTATATATTAAAAGGGACTATCTTCCCTCCCCTCCATCACCTGTCACCTTTGAGACTCCAGGAAGTGCCTCCATCCATCAGCATCCTGACTGAGTTAAGAGAACAGGTGGAAGAAGCATAACTCACTCACCCCAAGCCCCCAGGCAGCACATTACCCCTCCTTCCTACTACCTGGTGCTCAGGAGAGTGCCATCATTACAGCCAACAGGAAACCACATACTCAACTACAGCAGCTCAGATACAAGGCAGAACCTTCTATGACTTGCTTAAAGGCTCCAATAAACATGCCATCTAGTACCAGTGCCTATGTGGCCCAACACACAGAGGAAACCTCAAAGCTAACAAGAATGAAAGAAACACAAATTATGTGATATTTTATATCAAGCACACCAAGACTCTCTCTCTCTCTCTCTCTCACATACACACAACTAATTGAAGCAAAAAAAAGCAATTCTGAAAAAAAAGCATAGTATGAAATAGAGTTAGTAGCTCCCTTTTTTGAAAATAT
Source organism: Uropsilus gracilis (assembly GCA_004024945.1). Taxonomy (NCBI): domain Eukaryota; kingdom Metazoa; phylum Chordata; class Mammalia; order Eulipotyphla; family Talpidae; genus Uropsilus; species Uropsilus gracilis. The sequence goes on along the minus strand of PVHY01018887.1, from coordinate 13,429 downwards.
TTTTTCTTTTTTATATTTTATATAAATAATATACATATATTTATTTATTTCACATCATTGTAATTCCAGGGGTTACCTGCTTCCTCCCCTCCCTGGCCTCTCCAGCTGAGGAATAAATTTAAAAAAACATCCCATTAACAATGTAGCAATAACATTTAAATACCAGCCATTGAACCTAACAAAAGAGGTGAAAGACCTTTAATAGGAAAACTATGAAACACTGCTAAAAGAAATAGAAATAAATAGCATGGTACTGGCACAAAAATAGACACACATCAATGGAATTGAACAGAAAACCTAGGAATATAATTATACATATAGTACCATCTAATCTATGATAAGGAGCAAAGAACATACACTGGAACAAGAAAAGCCTATGAATACCTGGTGTTGGAAAAACTGAAAATAACATGCAAAATAATGTAATTAGATTATCTCATACACATACAAATATCAACTCAAAAATGGATAAAGGACCCAACATAAAATATGAACATAAAATATATAGAAAGAAACAGGTGAAGCACCCCAGAATAAATATTTCAGAAATATCTTTAACAATTCATTGAAACAAAAAGTGAGGGAAAAGATAATAGCAGATACTACACTAAACTAAAAAATTCTGTGCAGCAGATGGGACAATAATCTAAACAAAGAGAATCCCAATCTAATGGGAGGAAATACCTGCTCATCTTACAGCAGATAAGGGGTTGATATTATAGAACATAACACAAACAAAGAACCCATTATAAAGACACTTCTTCAAAGTACTTCAATTGATCAACAGGCATGTGAATAATAAATGTACTTATGAGTAGTCAGGCATATGAATGCTCAGGGAAATGCAGAAAAAAAACCCCAATACTTAGATACCATAGTAAAAGAAGACACAAACATGCTGGAGAGACTATAGAGACAAAGGAATTCCTCTACATCAGTGGTGGGATTGTAAACTAGTCCAGACACTGTGGAAAATGGTGTGGAGATTCTTCAAAACTAAACATGGACCTGCAATATTATCAGCGATTCCACTCTTGGGAATCTACCGAATGGGCACAAAAATATACTTGGAAAGAGAACCTACACTCTTATGCTTATTGCAGCAATATTTAGACTAACAAAGACATGGAAACAACCCAAATGCTCCTAAACTAACAACTAGACAATACTATGTTGTATGCTTACCAACAGTCTATTATTCAGCAATCAAAAAAAAGACAGTCATGCCTTTCACTACAAAATGGTTGGAACTAGAAGGGTTCCTGCCAGCTGAAAATAGTCAGTAGGGGGGAGATAACTATTTGTTGGTCTCTCTTGCAAGTAGAATATAGATAAATGAAACAAAGGGCAAGAATTAGCTAAAATTAAAAAAAGGGAAGAAATGAAATATTAAGCAAAGGAGTGGGAGAGAGGGAAAAATTAGGAGAGGGAGAGAAACAGGGACTACGGTGACAGGTTGGGTGATACAGTGGTGGGATAGATAATGTGGCTCAAAACCATATAAAATGGTAAAGTAAAATAAAATAAAAAGGTCAATGCTTTTAAATGGTGAATTATGTATGTACAGCAATTATATTTAATAAGAAGTTTAATAATGTGTATCATTATTAGTATTGCTAGGTTTATCCCCAGGTATTTAATTTTCACTGGTGCAATGATAAATGGAGAGGTTTTTTTTTAAGTTATTCTTCTTCTGACTTACTTTTTGTATATAACAGCTGATTTTTGCATGTGGATTTTGTTTCCACACTTTCTTCTTCTAAAGTGGGCAAAGAAAATCCCTGTCCCCTCTCTCCGGAGGAAGAGAAAGCTCTGAGATAGTATCCTTTGAGGATACTCTTGCATTCTCTTAGTGACATCATTCTGGGTCCAGACAGATTCTCAAAATATCTCAGATCAAAACCTAAAAGAGATGTTACAAACTGGAACAAAAAAATGTTTACAATAATTTCATTTTCTAGATTATGCTGTCCTATGATTCCCATAAGCATAGATGATACTCTGTCACTTCAGAAATTCACCAAGAATGTTCCCCTAGAACCTACTGTGATAAACCTGAGAAGGAAATAGTTCTTACACCATGGTGCAGTTTTCACCAAAGCAGCACTGATAGATGTAAGTAGTACAGAATGCCCTAATGGTATTTTAGTAAAATGTTTGATTATTTGATGTGGAATATCTCACCTACCCTGAGCATTATAATTTTAGTGACATAGAACCTGGCTGTGGTGTATATGAACATGACATTTTTTCATCTGTGATAATAGAACAATCGAGTTCTTTAAAAGTGCCTATAATGGCAGTATTTTTCTTTCACACATAAAGTACTAATTTTCCATAATGTTATTCTATCATTAGGATCGGTGGGTTCTCCTTAAGTCTAGAGCTAGGGAGTACTTTTACTGATTGAATGTAGATGCAGAATTAAAAGCCTATTTTCCAAGATAGGAATTCAATGGTTCTACAAAAATACAAAACAAACCTAGCTTCGCCTTTTTATCTTATAGACTGTTTATGTATATTTTCACTGATAGATTATTTTTAATGGTTCTATAAAAGTTTTCATTCCATCAATGCCATAAAAATTTCCTCTCTCCATAATATTTAGGTATTATTGACATACAATAATGTTAATACAGTCAAGGTGTGCAATGTCTTGATTAGACACAATCACATGGTGAAATGATTGCCACATAGGAATGATGGTACCTCCCTCACTTCATAGTTGTCATAATGTGAGTGTGCCATGAGAATTCTTCAAGAAGACTTTCACCTAAATGCAATGATATGATTCTTCAGGTGATGTCTGAATGATCATCACCAGCCATACAGTGGATGCCCATGACTTCGTAATGTATCCAGTGGCAATGTGTGTGCTTCGTCCAACATCACATTCCCTTGACTTGATTGTCCCTGACATCTATTCTGCAACTGCCTCCATGAGTTTGATGACATATTTCCTATGTTTTTACCAAAGTAGAATGTGCCTATGTAATTTTCCTGGGTTTATCTTATGCTGATATATGAGAATTCAACTACTTTTAATTTATATGACATATTTTGTTTTTAACATTTCTACCTTAAGATATGATACTAAAGAGAAACATTCTCATTTCATGTAAAAAATAACACCCATGCTTTGTACCAAAATGGCTGACCAACTTAACATTCTTAACTATTGTGTTGAAAGATTTCCTTTTCTCCACACTTTGGGAGACACTTTTCTGTTGTTTTCCTAAAAGACATTCACATAGATGTAGGTGAGATTGTGATTCTGAGTTTCAATTCCCTGAGGAGGAACGAGGTTTGGCTATATCATATATACATATGCTTATTTGGATTGTATCCTGAAAAAATGTTTTCCAGTCTTATGCCCAGTTTTAAATCAACCAATTTGTTTTATGGCTCAAGTTGCAGCTCTTCTTTATATAGTCTGATATGACCCGGGGAGCCAGCCACCCCCTCCAGCTGTGTTCCCGAGGGAACCCACCCGACCCTTCCCCCACCCAGGTGAGACACCAGAAGTCTCTGGCACCAGGTGTAGGTGATACTGTGATTCTGAGTGTCAGTTCCCAGGGTGTCTCGAGGCTGGCTCTTATACATGTGCCTATTAGGATTGTCTCTTGAAAACAACTTTTCAGTTCATTTGCCCAGTTTTAAATCAAGCTGTTTGGATTATGGCTTGAATTGCAAGTGTGCTTTATATATTCTGGTAGTTAACCTCCTACCAGGTCAGATCAGATGCACATGTTGTCCCCATATAATTAATGTCCTCTCTGCGGAAGATTGTTCCCTTTGAGAGGCAGATCCTTGAAATAGCCTCTTGAGTGTACTTTTGCCTATGCCCTTTTGAGCTTCAAGTGACATATTCAATAGACTATAGGCAAATGCAATGTCTTAAAGGGAATGATTTTCCCTTATGTTTCCTTCAGGAATATTATAATTTCAGCAATTATTTAGACCTTTCATAATTATTTTTGGAACTCCTAACTTGCCATCTGGTTGAAGGTACTCAACAAATCCTTCTCTTAAATTATGTCCAATATGAAGTTGGTTTCTTACCCTATTTTGGTATCTTTCCCTTTTTATATTTAACGGCTAAAATATTTGGTATTTTATTAAGACAACTTTGGTTTATAACACTGTATACCATTTGGTTCAGATATCTGTTATCCTTCAGGTGAATGTTACCATACCAAGCCAACCATCAGAGAAGAACAGATCTCCACCAAAAACCACTGCCTTCCCAATATTTGGCCAACCCATTCTCTTGCTCTGTTAGCCTCAATTCTACACTTGGATTCCTAGAGTTAATTATGGCTCTGGCTTTATAGTCTTTTATTTTTTCTACATTCTACACATGAATGAAAACTATGTATTTGTCTTCCCCTTTGACTCATTTTATGTTGTATATTATCCTGCCCAAATTCGATCTTTGTCATCACAAAGGAAAGTGTTTGTAGAGAGGAGTCTACATTGAAGTTCCACTTCATGAATATACTACATCCTCTCACATCACTACTCTGCCAGTTGGCTTACATTGTTTCTATAACACGGCTCTAATAAAGTCATTTAATGAATCTATGAGTGTATATATTCCTTTGAATCAGAGATTTTGTATTCTTCACTAGATACCACTGAGTGGAATAGGCAAAGATTTAAACAGACAACTCGCCAAAGGAGACAAAAATGTGATGAATAAACAAAATATACAAGTTTAACATCACAAATCATAGACTATATCATTAAAATTAATTGCTAAGCTAGCTTACACACATGAATTGTCCAATATTAAAAAATATAACAAATATTGGCAAGTCTATGTAATATTTTATACTATTGATGAGAATATATTTGGAACCAAGGAAAAACAAAATGAAATTTCCTCAAAACATTAAAAATGGCCAAACCATATGATTGAACAATTATTGCACTCTCAGGTGAAATTTCTTTTATTACCCTAGCCATTGGGGTCATTCCCCATATTCATAAGGATTCCAATGTATGAATGTTATGTTATGTTTGTTTATTTGTTTACGTAAAGGTAATCTAGGGTGTCAGGTCTGACATAATGTCTTTGAATCATTTACAGTGTTCTATAAAATAGGAGAGAGTAGTCTAGGTTAATGCTGTTGGAAAATGAAACTGTCCAATTTCCCCAACACTATTTGGGGAGACACTTCTTTCTTCACTGTATTTTCTTTGATCTGAGCTTCAATTTATGAGGAAACACATGTCTGAGCAGTATAAACTGAACAAAATTCTACCCTCCTTCATTGCCCCCTCTGCTTCTGCAGTGCTCTGTTGAAGGCAGCCTTGACTTGAGCATTCCTCAGGCTGTAGATCAGGGGGTTCAGCAAAGGGTTGAAGACGATACAAAACAGGGAAAGGACTTTTGTCTGCTCATCTTGGTGGCCACTGTCTGGGATTACATACATCATTATGCCAATGCCAAAGTAGAGCCCAACCACACAGAGGTGGGAGGAACAGGTGGAGAAGGCCTTTCTGCGACCCTCCTTTGACTTGATCTTTAGGATGGCCAAACCAATACGAATATAGGAGACCATCATCAAGGAAAAGGGTAGCACAAAGAGCAATGTACTAGAACAAAGGACAAATGTTTTGATGATGAAGGTATTCCCACAGGACCCTTTCAGAATAGCCATGAGTTCACAGAATGTGAAATATACCTCCTGTGATTCACAGTGTGCCAATCTCAAAAAGAGAATTAGATCTCCTGAGGCAATAGAAAAACCACATATCCAGCAAGTAAGGGCAAGAACATTACACAGTCTCCAGCTCATGATGACTGTGTAATGGAGAGGATGGGAGATGGCCACGTACCTGTCATAGGACATTACCATCAGTATCAAACATTCTGTACTACCAAAAATTACATACAATGTTATCTGTGCGGCACATGAAACATAAGAGATTGTCTTTCTGTGTTTTACTAAGTTTTCTAGCATTTTGGGCAAGGTGGTAGAGGAAAAGTTTATGTCAATGATGGCCAAGTGAGAAAGGAAGAAGTACATGGGGATGTGCAGTCTAACATCCAGCCAGATGAGTCGAAATATCACGCCATTTGCCAGCAGGTTGGAGACATACAACAGGAGGAAGATGCAGACAAGAAGCACCTCTATCTCTGCACTTAGCTGGAATCCCACCAGGATGAGTTCTTGGTTCCATGTCTGGTTGCCCATTCCTTAGGAATTGTTGCTCCAGGACCGAAATGTGATAGGAAGGACAGAGTTGGAGGTCAGTGAAAGCTGAAGCTATTAGTCTTAAGATGAACTCAGAGAGGGAACAAATTGCTTATCTATGGTTGAGTATTTTCCCCAATGTTTTTGTGCTTTTTTCTATTTTTTTTCCAATTTATTATGAAGTAATTGGACTCATGTAAAAATTGTGATGCATAAATAACTAGTCTATGTGTTTCATCAAATTATTCCTGTTCCCTTTGTCATTTGTATCCCCATGACATTATGCATATTTTATATACATACATATGAAATACTTAAGTCTGAATTAGTGCCTGTTTAATACTTTTTATCTTTAAATGTATAATTGTAGTACTAATCTATTCTCAGTATTTTATCAAAAGTCAGTAAATTTAATGTAGCCATTATCCATAAAGGAGTATATTAAGGTGATCCACATCTTATGTGAATATCACATCTTCATTTTCTAATATCATTATTACCCATCATTTCATTCCATGAATATATCATTTTGATTGTCACAATGCTTGTTCTTATTTGTCATCACCCATTTTTCTTTCTTTGATTAGACATGTTTATACATGCTCAGTTCAGGGCAGAAACCTTTAACCAATAAATTGTGAAGTTTTATTCTATTCATTGATAATACCAAGGTAATATAAATTTGTCAGCCTTTTTCAATATTCATAGATAACAGTTGGCCATTGTGGTCTATAGGTAGACAATATAAATTTATTTATTAATGTTGATTAAGTTCTTAGCTGTTGTCTTATTAAAAAGTAGGTTCTCTGCGCACCCTGTACTTTCACAGTTAAACCTGAAATCAGTTCTAAAATCAGAACATATATTTCCTCCTCTGAACCCCTTGATGATGCAGGAGAGCCCTGACAACCAGTGCAGTTTGAGATGAGTGGGCAGGTGGGACGAGCATGACCCCTTGGCCAGAAGTCCTGCCAGCTGCCCATGAACCCCTTGTCCTCAGGACTCAGGAGAGTGCCAACTTTATAGTAGCCAACAGGAAGTGTATACTCAACCACAGCCGCTGAGGTAAAAGGCAGAGTCATGTCCTGGTAAGACATGTCCTGGTAAGTCATGTCCTGGTAAGAGCCTCCAATAAACATGTGAGCTAGTACAAGCGCTACGTTGGTAAAACACACAGAAAATATGAAAGAAAACAATATAAAGGAAGAAAAATGCAGATGATACTATGTTTATGTATCAAAAAAATCCACCAACATACTCGAATGTGTACTGCAGCACAATTTATAATTGCAAGGACATGGAAAAAACCCAGATGTCCCAAAACAGATGAATGGATGAAAAAGATGTGGTATATATACACAATGGAATATTACTCACCAATTAAAAATGACAAGTTTGATGAATTTATGGATGGACTTTAAAAGAAATCATACTAGCAGAAACAAGTCAGAAAGAAAAAGACAGAAACCAAATGGTTTCACTAAAAATGAGAAAAAAAATAAAAAGGTCTGGAGGAAAAGTCAAAGAAGTTAACAACCAAACTAAAAAACACAACTGGGGAGGGGGCTATAAGGGGGAAGAGGTTAGGGAGGGGAGTTGTTGGGTAAATTCCAGGGAACACAAAGAAGTGAAATATATATATATATTATTACTTAATAATAAATATATAAATAGGAAATAAGAAAAATCATAAAAATAAAAAAATCTAAAAAACACACCAATAAGCTAATTTAGTAAATAGTAGGCTACAAAATAAATACACAAAGGTAAGTAGCCTTCTTTTATGAAAATAACCAATCTTAAGAGGATGAAATTTTTAGTCATCCCATTTGCAATGTACCAAAAAAATTTAGATACTTGGGATTAAATCTACAAAAGAGACCAGAGACCTATTACAGGAATACTACAAAATACTGATAAAAGACATAGAAGGGAATGGCATGGTATGGGAATAGATATAAACACACAGACTGAGTTCTCGGACAGAAAACCTAGAAATAAAACCTCACATCACGTTCACCTTATCCATGACAAAGGGGTCAAGGGCATGTACTGGAACAAGGAAAGCCTCTGTAATAAATAGTGGACCACAATGTACATAGAATGAAAGGGAACTACTATCCACACCATATACAAAACCAAACTAAAAATGGATAATACTCTACATAAATTCTGACGCCATAAAATATATGGAAGAAAACAGGCAAAATACTCCAGTACATACATCTTAAACATCTTTAAAGACATGTTTAGAAACAAAGAAGAGGAAGGAAACTTAAACATCTGAACTACATTAAACTGAAAAGCTGTTCAACAGAAGGGACAATGATCAAGAGTAAGAGAATCCCAGTGGAATGGGAGAAAATATTTGCTCGTCACACCACAGACAAGGGGCTGATCTAAAAGAAGCCAAGCTGTTAGGCAACTAAACAAAAAACAAATCAAAAATCCAATCACAAAATGGGCAGAAGAAAAGTCAGGCACGGTGACCTGTGCCTGTAAGCTTCAGCCTATGAAGCGGCTGGAGCTAGGGATCGCGGTTCGAGTCCCACTTGGGGCAACACAGCAAGACCTGGTCCCCAAAAATAGCTGGGCGTGGTCACGGGTGCTTGTAATCCCAGCTACCTGGGAAGCTGAGGCTGGGGATTGCTTGAGAATGTGGTACCCCGGGCAATGTGAGCCTGCAATTCCTTGGGCAAAAATAGCGAGTCTCAAAAAAAAAAAAAAAAAAAAAAAAAAAAAAAAAAGGGCAGGGGAACCTTGCTAAATTGGGACTGTCAACTATCCCACCACGATGGAGAGCAGTGTGGAGGGGCCTTAGGATATTAACCATGACTCTAACAAGTGATCCAGTTATTCCACTCCTGGAATTCTACTCAAAGGGCACAAGAACATTAATGTGAAAGGAAACCTGCACTCTTAGGTTTACTGTGCACCATTTACATGGCCAAGAGATGCACACAACTCAAATGCCCCAGAGACAAATGGGTAAAAAGTTCTTATCCTTTTTCACAGCAGAACATATAAGGAACCATAAAGACAAAATCATGCCATTTGCAGCAGCAGCATTGGGGCTAGAAAGGGATATGGTAGCTGAAAATATTCAGGGGGAGAAAGATAAATGTTCTAACATGTGTAGAATAGAGACAAACTCAATAAAAGGACAAAAATTAGTCAAAACTGAAAAACTGTACAGAGAAATGATTATTCAGCAAAGGAAAGGGACAGACGGGGGAACAGGAAGGAGAGGGAAAAAAAACAAGGGAAAATGATAATGGGTTATAGGTACTACAGTGGAGGGAGAAATATGGGGACTAAGACAATATAATAAAAAATAATAAAGACAAAATTATAATGCTTTTAAAAGGTAAATCACAATTACAAAATAATTATCATAGTAATTATCAAAATAATTTTCTCCCATCACCCCACAAATATCGTATATAAGTTTATTTCTATATTTTTTATCAAAATTGCTGTCTGTATCCAATAAAATCCTTCAATAGGAAGGATATCTATTTTCTTACATAAATAATTAAAGGAATGGCTGGTTCTTAACTCTATGCTCTTAAAGTGTCATCACTGATATTTTTGAAGAGATTAATGTATAGCAATAAATGAACATTAGTACCAGCAATTGTCTTTGGTATTATTTAACAGTCTTTTAATGCAAATAACATAGATTTGATAATAGTTTATTGGAAAGGCAAAAGGGAAAGTTACACCATGATTTTAGATAACACTGTGAATAAACTCTAAAATTTTTTCTATTACTATCACATTTATTTTAATTAATATTTTCAAAAATATTAGTGAAGGTAAAGGAGAACTCTTAATAATCAGCATAGAAGTAGTTGAGATAATGATAATAGAGTGTAAATCCATCTCCTTTTCACAACAGAATCATCACAGTAATAGCAGCTCAGAAAAGAATGTCTGAGTGACATGTCTGTGGAAGCCTTTCTTCACCTGCCATTCTAAAACTAAAACAGGACCTTCATGCTCTCTCTCCAGCTCTACTCAGCAGCATTGGCAAATATTATTATAGGCATTTAAAAAAAATCAGTAATCTCTGCGTTTAACATCTCATAATACCTCAAGCAAATTTCAATAAGAAATAACTGTGACACACATCTCACCACTCACAGTTTCCACAACAGAAAGACTTCCCTGCTACAGTTTCAAGAATATTTTCTCTGCCAAGTGAAGTTACTCTATCAGTATGGTAAATATATGTAGTACTAGTAGGTTCTTTGAATGGTTTGGCCATTTCAGAACTGTGTCCAACAAAAATTCTGGCTTATGCAGATTCTCATCCTCTTAGATTTCTTTTAATGGAACAGACCACAGCAACTTGAATGATCAAAATCAAGCATAATGAGTAGTTATGGTAGGAAAACACCAAAATATCAGAATCACTTCTCCACAACTACACCCTGAATAACATCATCACACATGCACTGACCTTGGTAGACATAGGTTTCCAGAACTGGAATAGGGATGAAATCTGGGATCTAATCCATTTATCCACTGGTAGATTTGTGTCAGGGGTGATTAGTGTGTTTCAGCAGGAAGGTCATTTTCTCTATGAAGTCAGGTTGGGTCTGTGACTACTTAGACTTCAAATCATCCCATGTGCAAACAATATCTTTTCATATTAGAGACAGCACCTGCACATCACATACTGCATTATAGAGTAATATCATCTCAATAAGAAAATACAACATAAATAATGTCAGCAGTGAAAATTCTTCAGGAATATCTCTCCACCAGGATAAGACCCTTTAGAGGGAGGGATAAGCTGTGGACACAGCAGCAGCATCTGAGGGTGAATCTTAGATGAAGGAGTACTTGCCACTTACATGCTTATTTCTTCAATGCTCTAAATTATGCCATTAGGAGAGAAGCTTGTTTAAAATCAACTGAAAACTACAATTCCCATAGGGACTAGTTGACATGACTATATTTCTAATTTCTTCTTAAAAACGGGGAGAAAAAAATGCCTGAATCATTCTCCTAAGGAAGGAAGGGTTCTGCCTGCTTTTCCCTTGATAATACCACAAGTAGTATTCAGATAACAGAGTGATATCACTCTGGATCCACACAGATTTTCAAAATCTCTAGGGTTATAAACCTGAGGGAGACTTCAGAAATTGAGTGTATAGAACTAAGAAGACACTTCTCCAAAGAGGAAGTACAAATTGCCAACAGGCACATGAAAATATGCTCAATGTCACTAGCAATCGGGGAAATGCAAATCAAAACCACAATGAGATACCACCTTACATCAGTAAGAATGGCCCATATCAAAAACAACAACAACAAAACAGTCAGCAACAAATGCTGGCATGGATGTGGAAAGAAAGGAACACTTTTACACTGTTGGTGGGAATGTAAACTGGTCCAGCCACTGTGGAAAGCTGTGTGGAGGACCCTCAAACTAATGAAAATGGAACTACCATTCGAACCAGCATTTGTTCTTCTGGGAACCTACCCAAAAGATACCTCAATGTGGGCCCAAAGGAATACCTGTGCTCATATGTTTACTGCAGCACTGTTTATAATTGCAAGGACATGGAAACAACCCAAATGCCCCAGAACAGATGACTGGATGAAAAACATGTGTGGTATATATACACAATGGAATATCACTCATCAATTAAAAATTGATGAATTTATGATAACATGGATATACTTAGAAGAAATCATATTTGCAAAAACATCAGAAAGAAAAAGAAAGAAACCAAATGGTTTCACTACTATATGGGATATAAGAAAAACAAGCAAAAGACCAGGAGGAAAATTCAAAACATGCTAAGAGCAAAACTAATACACAACTGGGGAGAGGTGGGGAGATGGGAGGAAACAATCGGAGAGGGAAGGAGGTGGGTGATCCCCTGGGAAAACAATGAAATACACACACACATATATAAATTAAAAAAAATAAAATTATTTGTTTTCTATTTATATGTTCCTCTATGTTACCAATAAATAAACATGAGAATTTGTGACACTCAGACATTTAGAAAAAGCTCCTTTGGCGCCTGCTGTGGAAAACCTGAGGAAATGTTTTTTCAAACTATGGTGCCTTTTTCATCAAAGCAGGCCTAATAGGTGAAAGTAGTCCAGGATTATAACAGCCATAATATATTAAACTATTAAATTTTAATCACACTCATCCTACCATTAGGGATACTGGGTCTTCTCTAAGATATACCTAGGGAATATTTTAACTGATCCCATGCAAATATAAAGGCAAAAATCTATTTTCCAAGACATACATTCAAGAACTTTACAAAAATATAAAATAGGGCAAGCTTTCCAATTTTCTTTTAGTGACTATGCAATTTTAAAGAATATTGTTACATCTCCGTTAATAAGATAATTATTTATATTCAATGACCAATTATTTGTCATCTTTTAATTTTCTCTCTCTAACATTTATTTAGCTATTATTGATGTAAAGGAATGTGGTTTTTAAATTATTTATTTTTAACGTTGTTGTCAGCCGTCAGGGTTCTCCTACCTCCATGTCACCCATGTACCATCATCTTAATTTTTTGTTTCCATTCCACCCCCCTAACTTTCCCCTTCCCTTTCTCTTGTTCTATAGTTCAGATTTGCTGACAGTTAGTTTTAATTTTTTCTTGTCTGTTTGTTTTCCCTATATCCCTCATATAAGTGAAACCATCCTGTATTTCTCTTTTTCTTTGACTTATTTCTGCTGACCTGATTCCTTCTAGCTTCATCTATGTGTGAATGACATATCTGTCATCTTTGATTAATGAATCATGTTGCATTGTGTGAATATACCACATTTTTTTCAGCCATTCATCAGCTTTGGGACATTTGAGTTGTTTTCATTTCCTGACTACTGTAAATAGTCCTGCAGTAAACATCTGGGTACAGATGTCCTTTTTAATTAGCATTTTGTATCCTTTGAGTAGATTCCAAGGAATGGGATTGCTGGATCAAATGGTAGTTCCATTTTCTTTTTTTTAATAATAATTATTTTTTTTATTTATATGTAAATTTCACATCTTTGCAATCCCAGGGATTTGCCCCCACCTTCCCCCCTCCCCCTTTCCCTTCTGTCCATTGTTGTGTGCTTCAGTTTGGTGCTCAGCCTGTTTTGTCTTTTCCTCATGACTTTTATTTATTTATTTATTTATTTATTTATTTATTTATTTATTTATTTATTTATTTATTTATTTATTTATTTATTT
>PVHY01018886.1:0-28461 GCA_004024945.1 Uropsilus gracilis | reverse complement strand
CCCATCCCATCCCATCCCATCCCATCCCATCCCATCCCATCCCATCCCATCCCATCCCATCCCATCCCATCCCATCCCATCCCATCTTGTCTTATTTGTGTTGTTCCTTTCGGGCAAGCAGCTTCAGTCTATATACCCCAATACTGACCCATGTTGGCTGTCCTTTGGGTGTGACCTTGGCAAGGTGACTCACTTCCACTGAGGATGATTCCCAGAGACCGGGCCAGCTGCAGTCACTACCAACACTCCCAGCAGCTGGGGGAGAAAGAGCCTCAGACCTGAGAGGGAGATCAGGGTGGTGACTCTGTGCTCTGCTGACCACCCTCTCTCCAGACCCTCTGAACTGTCCCATAATGCCACCTCAGCTGCTCCTTGTCTTCTCTGTCCTGTCCTACAGAGGACTCTGCCTGCCTCAGGTGCTGACCCCTGGTCCAACCAGGTGTGACTATGGTCTCAGTTTATGTGCCATGGAGCCTGTCAGCCACATGCAGCAGCCTGGGGCTGTGCACAGGAGTTAAGGGTACATTGGACACCCCAGACTGTACAGCATGGCCATCATGCCTCTCCAGTTTCCCGGATCCCAGGAGAACTCCCATCTTCCATGTGACTCTGACTGTGTGAGATCTGTCAACCTAGCTGTTAAGAGCAGAGATCTAAAGAGATGCTGAGCTGATCAAACAGCTGATTGATTCTTGGCTTCATAAGAATTGCCCTTGATGCCGCTGGCGCCAAAGCACCAGCATCTGGACATCAGGGAATTGTCCCGAGTGGGCCTCAGTCCACATGAGGCTGCAACCCCCTGAACCAGGGCAGTGTCCAGACTACCAGTCAGAAGTCCCCAATTTCCCTGATGTTTTTTCATGAGCAATTATTTTTAATGCTTAGTCTAGGTCTTACCTCCATTGCTGGCAGGTTTTCTCCATGAAGTTAAAAGCCGAAGCAGAGACACGCTTACATGCTGCATGATGCCAGCCCGTCTGGCTCTCCCTGCTGCAGCTCGGATGTGGGAGGGCTCCTCGCCTCTCCTGCCCCTTTAATTGATTTCTAAACTCAGCCTCCTGGGATGGTGCCTTGGCTGGCTGTCCAAGTTCAGTCTCTCAAGCTTAATTGAATGCTTCTCGGCTGGTGAGAACTTACGCTTCCCACCCACTAGTTGGCATCTGGCTAATTTTCTCATCCTGAGGAATTTACTTTCATCAGTGTCCAACCTTTGTACATCACATTTGGGCTGTCAAAAGTCATACATGCTTGTCCTGTCCCCAGACCTTTTACTCCTCCTGGACATTGTTAACATTTGGAAGGTGCAGGGTCAGCATTTGAGAGCATGGTGCACACCAAGATGATCAGCCACAGGATTTGCTGCATTAAACCCAGGAGTCAAAGGGCCCTGGTTGGGAATAGCTGGTGGATGCTAAATGCAGGTTGGGTGATTCAGAATCTGCTTCGCTTTGCTCATTCAGCCTAGTGTGAGGTCTTGGAGTAAAACTTTCCCACCTTCTCCTCCCAAGATTGAGCCAAAGTGTCTATTCTTGGAAGACAGAACTTTTCAGCTCTGAGCTGGCAAATTTTTATGATTGGTTTTCACATCTTCTTCCTGGACAGGAGACAATTTTGTTATAATTAAAATTTAAATATAGGGTTATGATAACCCAAGGCATGGCAGTAGGACCGCCTCTTCCAGAATAGAAATGATGAAGCCTATTTTCAACATCTTATTTTCACAAGTCTATTTTTTATTGAACATTTTTTATTGTGGTAATGTGGGTTTGCAATGCTGTATGTTTTAAGGGTATTGTGTCACACCTCTCCACACACGTTACTACACATGCCAATGATGAAGGAGCTCTTCCCTACAACCCATCACGTCCTCTCCATCCTTTGCTCTTTCACCTTCTTACCCCTGTGGCTTCAATTCTACAGTCAGATTTGAAGGATTTGTTTTGATTTGGTTCTGTCCTTTGCTTCTTTAGATCCCACATCCAGCATTTATCTTTCTTCTGACTTCTTCCATTTAGCGCAGTTTCTTCCAGTTCCATCCACATTGTTACAAATGACAAGAGTTCATCTCCCCCTTTTAATAGCATAGTAGTACTTCATTGTGTAGACATACCACATCTTTATCCACTCATCTGTCTTTGGGCACTTAGGTTATTTCTATAACTTGGCTACTGTAAATAGTTCTATAGTGAACACAGGTATGCATATAGCCCTTTGAATTAATTTCTAATCTCTTTGGGCCTGCACCTAGAAATGGAACAGCTAATTCAATGATTATTCTATTTTTAACACTTTAAGAGACTTCTGTATGTTTTTCAGTCAGGGATAGCACCAGTTTACACTTCCACGTGTGCAAGTTTCCTTTCCACTCTCACCAACACATGTTGTGTCTGGCCATCTGGGTCTTTCTCACAGGTGTGAGTGTTACCTCGCTGTAGTCTTGATTTGCTTTTCCCTAATGGTACATGAGGATGAGCATTTCCCTCACATGCTTGTTGGCCATCTCTCTCCACAACTCTGTTCTTTGATGAACACTGGTTATTCACTCTAACCCACATCGCACTGGACGAACCAGCTTCCATGGGCCTTACCAGCTAGTTGCTAAGAAAGTCACTTTCAAGTAAGTGTCCAGTTGACACAGGCTTGTCACTTACACTTTCTCTGACTGGACCCGCCTCTGTTTCCAGAAGCTCTCTAGTGATGTCTCCTGTGTACAAGAAACAACCCACTTAGCTTCTTTCATCCAAGCCTTTGCTTGTCATATATGTCCTAGAGACCATATGAGGACACCAGTAATCCTTTGTGTGTGGCAGGCATCCATGACAAGTCTGACTCCCTGCCACTCTGATGGGTGCAGCATGCACCTTGCGGATGCATCCTGGTTGCCACAGAGTGCCACTATTGTGTCCCTCTGCCCAGCTATGCCATGAGCTTTGTCACCAGCCCCCATAGCATTTCTGCTTGGACCCAGAGCCTTTCAGACAAGTGTCAGTTTGTCTTCTGTCATCAGGGCTCAAAACATTGAGACATCAACAGTGTAAATTCACATGTCTTGGAGCTGATGCAAACTTTACTAAAAGGATCATCAGACTCTGGATTTTTTCCCCCTTTGGGCTTAGAAGATTCTGCATTACTATTAGAATATGGGGAGAGGGCACAAGAAGAAGAGGCAACATGCAAACAGCTGGTAAAAGGCAGATTTAGTGATTCATCCTCAGTCACATCTATCCATCAAGCTTGCCAAGCTGTTTTTCCAGAGATGTTGTATAAGCCACACGTGGTAAAGGGAACGGAGATAGTTTGTGCCAAATGAGCTGCGGAAAAAATAATGACATCATGGACAATAATAAAAAAAAAAATCAAGCAGCAACAGATGGAAAGGAAGAGTTCCAGTTATGCTGGGAACTGTTAGCTACATAAATTATTTTGGGCTTTACGTGGTCAAACCAGACCCAATTCCACTGGTCAAAGAGTAACAAGAGTGGCATCCTTGGACCAGAAAGACTAGTCAGTAAGCCCTGTTTCCCAGTGAAATGGCCCTTCTGGGAACATGGGGGTAGGATAGCAATTTCAAAGCATTGTCTCCGGCTCACTGAGGCAATGAAGTCAGAACCAGGGGGTCGGGAGCATTTTCCTTTTGCCTTTCAGTCCCCTTTATTCCTGGCACCAGTGTTAGACATCTTTATATGTTTAACTTGTGCAAAATCACAATCCCTCACACAAAAGGAGCAGATGGCACCAATAACTGTGGATCAGGCCGCATTTCTCGCTCAGAACCAGCACCAGCACAGCCTTGTATCGGATGTGAAAGAACTCCGATCTAATTGCAGGCTTGCTTTTTCCAATTCTGTATAACTATGTGTTTCTTTGTCTGCATACTTTCCCCCTCAAATTTAATGCTTTTCCTTGAGCTCCTGTCAAATAGATATCAGAGTAGAGTCACCGAGACTGAGCTTGAAGTCTGTGGTTTTCCTGGAGTGGCCTGTCTGGCTTGGAGGGCTTCCACACCCACAGCTTTCTTCGGAGTCTCGTGTGGAGGCTCCATATCTGGTGTCATCTGGCCACGGGTGACTGGGTAGAGACTACTCTTGAGCTACAGGCAGCCTGGGGGTGGCCTTGTATGAAAATCCTGCCTCTGTGCTGGATTATAGACTATGATTGGTTCTCTTTCTACCAGACTCATATGTGAGAAAGGCCCTGAAGACCTGGGATGGAAGGTGGCCTTGTATGAAAATCCTGCCTCTGTGCTGGATTATAGACTATGATTGGTTCTCTTTCTACCAGACTCATATGTGAGAAAGGCCCTGAAGACCTGGGATGGAAGGTCAACAACAGCCTTATATGCTTTCTTAATGGGTCAACATTGCATATCATATTGCACAGCTTGTCCACCACAGATAAGTAAAATGCAATGGACCTTGATGTCAGATTTTCCTCTCAGAAAAATTAATCTGCATCTTTCTCCTTAGGTTTGCCCTCCTGTCCTTTACTTGTTTTAAATAGACTTTATTTTCAAAGTATTTTTAAAGTCACAGCTAAACTGAGCAGAGATTATAGAGAGATGACCCATATATTCCCTTCCCCCCCCCATCACAACCTTCCCAGCAATGTTCCTAGAGTGGAACATTTATTACAATTGATAAGCTTCATCTGGCATATCATTATTACCCAGAGTCCCTAGTTTACATCAGGGTCCTATTTGTATCAAATAGTCTGTGGGTTTGGGCAAATGTGTCATGAGTCACACCTACTATCATTGTCTAATATACAGTAGTTTCAATGCCCTAAAAATCCTCATACTCTATGGAATCATCTTCTCTCTCTCTCTCTCCTAGTTTCTGGCAGCCATGGTCAGTTTTTGTCTCCATACTTTTGCTTTTTCCAGGCTGTCACATGGTTGGAATCATAGAGCATGAAGCCTTTTCAGATTAACTTCTTTCCCTTAGTAATATGCATTAAAATTCACACATCTTTTCATGGCTTGGCAGCTCATTTCTTTTTAGTGACAAGTAATATTCCATCATCTGAATGTACCTCAGGATACAAATCCATTCGCCAAGTGAAGGTCATCTTTGTTGCTTCCAAGTGTTAGCAATTACCAACAAAGTGGTCATAAGCATTTGTGTTCAGGTTTAGTATTAACATAACTTTTCGGTTTCTATGAGTCAATTCCAAAGAGCATGATTGCTGGATCATATTTTTAACTTTGTGAGAAAATGCCACACTATCTTTCAAAGTGACCATGCTATTTTGCATTCCTACCAGCAATGAAGGAAAATGTGGTTCCTCCACATGCTTGTCAGCACTTGGTTTTGTCAGGATTTTTGCCATTCATATAGGTCTGTAGTGATGCCTCATTGCTATATTATTTTACAATTCTCTAATCATGTGAATTTAAACTTTTTTTCATATATTTATTTGCCATCTGTTTATTTTCTTTGGTGAGTTGTCTTCAGGCCTTTGGCCCATTTTTAAAATCAGATGGTGTTGTAA
This sequence comes from Uropsilus gracilis, assembly GCA_004024945.1. Taxonomy (NCBI): domain Eukaryota; kingdom Metazoa; phylum Chordata; class Mammalia; order Eulipotyphla; family Talpidae; genus Uropsilus; species Uropsilus gracilis. Next base: position 22,971 of record PVHY01018886.1, on the reverse strand, counting down.
GAGTTAGGAGCAGTGAGGTGAGGAGGAGCGCTTCCCCGCCACTAGAAGGGAGAGAGATCTCTAGGAACAGAGAGCAGAGGAGGCTGATTCTTGCTCTTTCAGGTGCTCCTGAGAGGCAGCAGACCCCCAAGGGCAGGCTGTTGGTGAGACACCGGTGCCCCAAGCCTGTGAAGGATCCTAAGTCCCTATGCTGTGACCTGGTTTATAAACCACAGAAGCCTCAGAACTGAAAGCACCATGGAGACTGAAACAGGAGGTCCCCGATGTCTCCAGATGGGGTAATGTTTGGGGAGACACCTTCTAATGCCAACTGAAGACTCTAGTTCCTCTTCCATGTATAACCTGACCTAAACTTCCCACCAGCTCACAGTGATGGGGCTTCCAAGTCAGAAGGACTATGATTATCTCAAGTCAGTTTGACTACCCAACACAGCAGGTATGTTTCCTTCACCTCTGATTTTGATTTAAGAATTATATATAAAATAAATCTTTCTTCCCAAGTTCATCCTTGCCCCCCTACAATGGGGGAGAATCTACTCTGCCTACTATACTCTTCTCTGCTTACCCCTCTGCTCCTCCAGATACCGGTAGTAAGTTTTGTCCAGAGATCTTTTTCTTTACCACACATAAGCCCTTAAGACAAGATTTGATAGCAAGAAGCAAAATGTAAAACATTATTTTTTTACCTTTTCTTAAAATCATTTTGCACAAACAAGTTTCATGGAGTTTGTCTTTGCTAGGAAAAAGTGAAGATGAGCATAAGATGATTAATTTTGCCATGCTGCCCTGAATGGTAATAAGTACAGTGAAATGATAAGAACTGTTGTAGGGGGGGTTGGGTATTATCATTATTGCTGATTTTCCCCCCTAGACCACAGTTTTGATGTGCTGACCTGCTTGTGATAAGGGCTGCTGATGGACAGAGGATGGTCATATTTGCTTAGGAGGCAGTAGCCATTACTTCTGACCAGTACAGACAACGGGTTTTCCCTCCTCTGGACACATGGATGGGGTACTTCTGACTCCCTGTGGTTGGGTGAGACTGGAAGTCATCTACTTTGGCAGGGAGCTCTCCATCTATGATACTTCATCAGTGTTCCCCCTTGCTGGCGGAGCAGCTGGCTGGGGGTGAGATGGTAGCTTCCCTGAGTGATTTCAGCTCAATTGAGCCTCCTTGAACAAACCAGGGGATGAACTAACCTGAAAGCCAGAAATGCACGACTCTGTTGTTCTAAGTCATTGAGTCTTGGGCATGTTTGTCATGACAGACTCCACTAGCTTATCCTGACTGATACTCACATAGAATTTCCTAAAGACACTGTTGCCAAACTGTTGAAATGGAAAGAAACGTTCAAAACATTGGAATTGGCATATTTTCACAGACAAAATATTTTGCCTTGGCAAACATGTCCAGAAGCAAGTAGATAGTTCTATATTTAGAGCATGGAGCAAATGTACTATTTTGGAATATTCAGATAAACAAACTCAAAATCATGTTCAAAATGTTCCCACCTATTGCCTAGCTGGGAACACTAACAAATTATGAAAGTTGATAGTGTTTCCCACACTGTGCAGGGCAGCTAATAGTTGTTTGTTTGCAAGAATGGAGCATATCGTAGCAAATTAAGAGAAGTTGGGTTAATTTTCATAGATCAAACTATGTCTGAAGGGAAGCAGGACAAACTTGCCCTATCACCTGCCTTCAACTTCACAAATTTCTGTAGAACCACCAGGAATGGCCTCAGAGCTTCTTCAGTCATCATGGTTGTAGACCTTTCACAGAATTTGTTCATTTCCTTGTTAAGTTTTCATTTATACATTTTTTTCCCTTTTTGCCATCTTTGTTTTCTTGCCTCATTCCCTTTGATTAGAGAGTTTAACCTCTTGGACAAGTTTTCTCCTGATTACCAGCTGCTTTTTTAGCTTCTGTATTTCTATGATCTAATTTCATAACTTCTGTGAAGGATGAACTGAAGAGTTGAGTTGGCAGGGAGGTTGGGGTGAAGGGTGCATTTCTCTAGAACTTTACCTAAAAATGAGGAGAGGTGACAGAGTTGCTGATGGAGATCCTGAGGACAAAAAACACTTCCTACTTCAAAACCACCCCCATGGTGACAGTTGTCATCCCAGAGAACCTTCCTTCTCCTTTGAAGGAGGCATCCACCAGCTCTTTTTTGAAACTGTTGCAACTGATGGAGAGAATAGTGTATTTGTGATTTGATCACTCACCACATTTTCTGATCTTCACTCCTCAGATGGGGAATAATGATATGAGTTTACCTGGTTATTATGATTATGAAAGATCACATCTGGAAGTGATTGGGTGTGGGGGTCCAAGAAACACTTACTTCCATTCTTTTTCTTCAGCTGGTAGGTGCAGCAGCATAACCTAGTGGCTAAACCTGCCAACACTGAAGTCACACAGCTGGGTTCAAATCCTAAATTCTGCTTTTTGCCAGCTGTATGCAAACCGTTGGCAAATTACTTCCCTTCTTTCCGCCTCCCTTTTCCATAACTGCAAAGAGAGGATAAAATAGGACTTGGTGGAAATTAAATGAGATATTGAATACACAGCTTTGGGTCTGTTGTAAACACTTGAGAAATGAGTCGTTTTCGTCAGCGTCATCATTACAAGTGAGTCTCTCTGTGCTCAGTCTTATGTCTTCTCACACAAGCCCACAGTTTCTGATCTGAAGCCCCGAGACCACGTGCATTTTGGGATTTGGATTGCCATGGGAATTGAAAAGGGCACATACACCATACCTCCCCGGGTCTGTGGGAGACACGTCATGATTCACTTATCTCTGTGGTGAAATTGGCAAATGTTCATGCTATGTGGAGATGTGGCATCCAAAGCTGATATAAATCAGCTCATGTCAGCCCAGGTCTGTCTTGCTGCCAAAGTCATTGTGCCTGATGAATGGCAAAGCATTGGCTTCCAGAGCCGTTTTGGCATCCAGGGGGCCCCAGACCATCACCATCACTCCTGTTCTGTGTCTCAAAGCCATCTCTGTTGCCCAGATCTATGGGAAGCTGTGGGTCGTGCTTTTGTTCAATTTTTCAAGGCTTCCTTTGAACCCTTCCTTCTCCGAGCTCCTGTTATACTCCTCCTTCTCATCCCACCTCTATCTCTACCCCCTCCTGGATTTCCCCTTCCCTTTCTGAGGCTGTCATGGCCAGCATAAAGCTTGTTTTCAATTTCTCTGTTCCCCAGCACCCTGTGCATTTCCCCCAGCTTCTCATCCTCCCTGTCTCCTCCTCTCTGGATTTTAGACTTTTCCCTTCTGTACTGACAGCTCCCTGCTTCTCTTCTGCTGACTATTATCCTCCAGTGCCTGTGTTCATTACTAGTGGGGCCCTGACCCCAAACAACTACAGTGCTATCCTCTTTCCCCTTGAATTCCTTCCTCTTCTCTAGGTATGCCTCTTTGTCCACTCTTTATTTTACAGTGCCAGGAATATCATGACGATAATTGACTGAGCTCTTACTGTGCATTGGGCATTTTACATGGATCGCTTAATTTCATCCTTACAACACACCATGAGGTAGGGACTCTCTTAATCCTCCTATTTCAGACTGAGAGATAAAGCTGCTCGTTCAAGTGGTTGAGAAGCAGAAATGGAATTTAAACACTGTTGCATTAAATATTTGCATTTAATCCATGTTGCATTAAATTAATATCCAAGCTCCCGATTTCAATCACTGTGCTGATATTTCCTCCACCGTTCTGGATATGACCCACCCAGCCATCTCAAAGATCTCTTCCCTTTGGGTTCTAAAATGGACTCATCTCTGCCTACCTCCTTTTTGGCTCTTTCACTTGAGTGATTTTTACAGATTCACCATATTCTGTGCTTGGATTCTTGACCCTTATCTTTTCCTAGAGACACATGGAGGTTATTTCGTAATTCTCACATGCTTATTTTCAGTGAGAATTATGGAACTGCTCTAGGAACCATCTCAACTTCAAATAATCTCTTTCCTATAAACCACTGAAGGATCCTGGAAATAGATGCCAGACGGCAGAAATAATACCCGATTCTTCCATTACCAGATGCCTGCCTCAGAACACATCATTCAAAGTTACATCTTTGCAAAATGGCTTCATATCATGAACTTTCTAGGTACCAGAGCATAATGGAACCTGTGATTATCCTATTAGTCAGAACAGGCTCCCCTAGGCTGCAGGAAAATAGACCCCACCTTTCTAGTTTAACACAACAAAATCCTTGTGGCAATCAGAGGTGGTCCAGGCAATTTTCCTTGCTCTTTCTCCTTATTCAGTGTTCCGGGTCTGGGCTGCTTATCTTGCAACTCCACCATTTCAAAGGTCTGCCCTCCAGTCACTGGCATGGGAGAAAGCATGTGGTAAGTTCACAGACTCCTAGGCACAGAGAAGCCATTATCCTTTTCATTTTTTCGGATGAGATGTGTTCATCAAGGTGACTTGGCCAAAGTGTCCTGAGCTAGTGTGTGGCCGATTCTAAGTGAGCATTCCTGCCCAGACTTGTCTTGTCAGTAGAATATGTAGCTGAGTTATTTACTGCTTCTTGTCTCACTGCATTTATCCACAGGAAGTTTCTAGAATTTCTCTTCCTTTGTCCTGATAATTCCAGCTAAAGTCCTCAGGTGGACCCTCTGTGGTTGGGGCTGCCTCCATGGGCTTACCCTGAAGTCAGTCACTATGGTATGGCCTGGAAAAGCAGTGTTTGGGTCAGTCAGGTTCATGTGGTGTCCAGCTCTAGAGTGGAGGAAATGAAGCAAGGAAGCTTCATGCAGCGGACATGATGGGGGGGGCAACTCCTCTCCCCATAATGGGTCCAGAGTGCTGTTTCTAAAGGAAAGGCACGCAAATCAAGACAAGTTCCATCAAGTTGAACAACTGAATGAAGAAGAAACACAAGAAGGATTTAGAGAGTAGAAAAATATGTCCACGCAATCAGACCTGACCAATCAGAACACTGAATTGTGTGAACACTCTGAAGTGATTGGTTTGAGAATGTCCACATGGCCAAAGCCCAGCCAATCAGAGTCCACTCTGGAACAAATGAATGAACCAGTGATGGTGGAGGTCTTTCAGAGATAGAGAATGAGAGAATCCCTCCCAACGATGAAAAGGGATTTAAAGACCAGTTGATCATCCAATGAATATTAAATTAGCCCACTGAGTAGTTTCACAATAGGACTCTAGCTTTGGGGATCTAGCTTCAGGGATCCAGAAACTCTTTGGTGCAGGAATGAATGTGGTCTTACTAACCTCTTTGACTTCTCTCCATCTCATTGGAGCATGATCAGCCTTTGGCTTTAGATGGTCAGCCTGTCAACACCCTCCTAGAAGGATCCCATGAAAAGGAGTAGTGTCCTTCCCCCCTGCCCTCCACAGCTTCCTTCAATTTCTTTGAGCCTCACCCTTCTCTGTGGAGAATGCTTTCCCATCAACCAGGCTGAAAGATAGCCAGGAGGCTCATCAGCGCTCACTTGCATAGGCAGAGTGACTTCAGAGAGCCAGGCTGGACTTCGTTTATCTCTCCCTGAGTCAACGAGATTTTGTCTATAGGCCTTTCTGCTATGTTCCTCCAGAGAGAGGTAAACTGCCTTTAAGTAATTGCTGAAGAAGGCATAAACCAGGGAAATTTGATTTGAGCATGCAATTTGAATCGGGAAATGCTCATATAAATAACCAAAGCAGCTGCATGCGGCAGGTTTGTGCTCCATAGATTATTTTTTTTTTAATCTCTGGGTCTTCAGAATAGAAGTTCCACTGCAGCAGTTTCAACCATCCCAGGCCTTGACACTCTGGTCCTGCTCACTTTGGCACTCACCCCCAGTGGCGTGGGGTAAGCTGAGTAAGCTGAAGTTGCCTAGTGAACCCACATGTCTGGAAATAGGTTTGAACCCCACATGATGTTTTTCAAGGCTTAAAACACAAAGAAATTTTGAACAAGGAAGGAGTTTGCAGCTTCCCCAGTGAGAAGGGCAGGTCACTGCAGAAGGGCCCAAAGACTCTGGAAACAGCCTGACTGGCTTGTCCTACAGTGACAGAGCCTCCTGGGGGGTGCTGGTCTGCTCCATGGATCTCCTGAGGGAACAGTTCCCCTCTCCTAGCACTTCCTGCTCTGATACAGGCGGTAGATGCAACCACAGGAATGTGTTTGTAGCTCCTGCTTGACTGTGGTGCGTGTCCCCATCTGTTCACTTTTGGGATCAAAATAGGTCCCTGCAAGCCCAAGCCAGTGAGGACTGGGCAGTGGCAGCATCACCCTAGGAGGCAGGATATGCATTAATGTGGATAAATCCCACAGCCACCTCTGGGAGACACAGGAGGCCTTGTAGGACGGGATTCTGAAAAGAAACGTGGAAACTGAGAAACGTCTCTGAATCCTGGTGCTCTTTCAACTGATACAGGATAGTGACACAGTTAAAAATTGTATGGGTGCCAAAATGCCCTGGTGGGTGGAATCTGAAAGACCCAGGAGAGAAAATGGGAAGCAGGAAGACAGGGTGTATAAAAAGGGAGGAGTGAGGAGAGAGGAGTAAAGAGACAAGAATGGTGGACTGAGAGAACAGGCTCATGTAGCCTGGCCAGGGGAAGCCCTCTGCAGAGTGAGCTAGAGGTGGCAAGGAGCCATGGTGGGAGAGTGGCTGGTAGAAAAGTAACTGGTGTAGACTCAGATGCCAGAATGGCAGACCTGGAGTGACCAGGGGTTGCTGAGGGCAGGCCTAGTAAATGTGGCCAGATGCGGTAGAAGGCAGGCCTGGTAAAGAAAGTGTGTGGAGTGGCAGCAAGGCAGCATATTTGGAAAGCTGAGTTTGTATCAGTATCTGTTGGAAAAGCTTGAAGAGCCTTGGAGAAGTGGAGCAGCTCGGAACGCTGGAGAGAGAAGAAACAAAGAGAGATGCTGGAGAAAGACAGGACTTTGCAGGGTGCCTGCCTCAGGTTTGGAGGGGCCCCATCTTGGACATGTGCTTAGCACTTTCGGACTAAATGGTACTTGGGTGAAATAACTGGCCACTTGTGGTATTAAGGACTGTTCGTTTTCCTGGTTAATTTCCCCTGTTAATAAAACCTGTTGTTCCAAATTCTTTGTGACTTTGGTAACTGCTGTGCATGGGTGATGTGGACCCATGGCTTGTTGGTTAGACCTGATTTCATGACATTACCTATTTTGATAAAAGCTCACATCACTATCAATACAAGCTCACTCACATGTTATCCCAGGTCTCCCCCTCATTCTACAGCTGCACCCATGAGCACCCATCTTCTCATCATCTCTGGGTTCAAATGTTCTTCCAGAATCGAGACTGCTTGTGCCTTACTTCTAGGGTCCCCTGATCCAGACCCCTGTCCTGCATAGTGCCAGAGCAACCCTTTCACATCACAGCAAGGTCATCCCTTGCCTAGGGTCCTTCAGCAGATAGAAGGGTGCAGTCAACCCTTCTTCATGTCCTCTGCATGGATTCAGCTGCCACTGCTCTGCCACCCACACCCGGCCCTGTGTTGGATACATGGCAAAGACTGACCAAGCCTCTGCAAGTTAGCCAGGTTAGTAGGGAGATAAGGTTTGGGCATGATCCTATAGCTGTTGTGCTCTACTAAGTGGGCCAAGCCAAGAGCTGAGTGAGGGTTGATGGCAGGTCTCAGGGGAGATAAGCCTGGACTGAGGATGCTATTTGGAGAGGGATAAGGTGAGCTCCATCCTTCCAGAAGGCTCTGCAGCACAATGGTGTCTTTACCTTCTCATGCTAAGAGACCAGCAAACAGCATTCATCACCTCCGTTGAGGCGCCACCGAGCAGTCCCAGGCCCTGGGAATGGATTCCTCTCTCCTGGATGCTAGAGAGAGTGACTCTCACTGTGTCTTATTTTGTTTGCAATTTAGGACTCACTTGACTGTCTTTCTTCCATCGCCCTATTAACTAGGGGGTGAGTGTACTTGAAGTGAGCTGGAAGCTTCATTCCTTCCAAATAACTCTGTGTCTTTGTGTTTGTTCACTAGTTCCTGGTGACTGGAACCAGGAGAGTTCACTAGTTCCTGGTGACTGGAACCAGGAGAGTCCACTAGTGACTGGAGAGTATTTTCCTTCCAATCTTTATATCCTCCACCTCTCACCTGGCTCCTGCCTTTCTCCCATTGCTCACCTAGAAAATGCTCCAGTTTTCACTCCATCCTCTGCGGGGTCTTATTGGCTCTCCCCAAGCTCCTGCACTGCCTGGCATGTCAGCGGTTTCATCCATCTGGTCAGTGAATTGCTGTTGAGAGTGGATGACACTGTAGAGGACCCTCAGAGTGCAGCTGTGAGGAAGACAGAGCCCCTCCTACTGGGACACCCACCGATCAGTGGGAATATGGCATCCAGCAAAGCACATCGAGTCAAATGATTGTCAAATGCCAGAGTCTGTGAAAGAAAGAAGGAAGCAGACAGACAGACAGACAAAAAAAAACCCAGAGAAACAGGAAGAAGTCCTTTAGACAGGGAAGTCGAGAAAAAGCAAGGAGGTACAATTTCTATGGAGACATTTAAGATGGGAAGGAACTAGATTTGGGAGTGGATGAAGAAAGCACATGCGTAGAGGAGCTCTCTGGGTAAGGACTAGGGAACAGCGCTTTCAGACAGAGCTGGGTCAGCAGGTGGGTATTGTCCAGGTGGGTTTTGGCACTGGTCAAGGACAGAGTATGGGAAACCTTAGGCCATACTAGGGGTGACTGGGTTCCAATGTAAGAGCAAGGGGAAGACCCTGTGAAATTGGGTCAAAAATGGGCAAAAGCCTCCAGCCAAGAAACCAAAGGAAAAAAAGCAGCGTTTAAAAATTGCTTCCGATGCCCAGTTTCTTAAGGGATTCATATTACCAGTGCACAGAGCGGCAGTTACTAAAGTCACAAAGCAGGTTAAACAACAGGGTTTTATTTACAAGGTTTTATTTACCAGGAAAATGCAAGGTCCTTAATGCCACAAGTGGCCAGTTATTTTACCCCAAGTTCTGTTTAGCCTCAAGGTCCCAAACATATGTCCAAGTTGGTGCCTCCAAACCCGAGGCAGGCACCCTGCAAAGTCCAGTCCTTCTCCAGCATCTTCTCTTTGTTTCTTCTCTCTCCAGTGTCCTGAGCTGTGATTTCTCCAAGGCTCTTCAAACTTTTCCAACAGATGCTGATGCAAACTCAACTTTCCAATTATGCTGCCTTGCTGAGGCTCCAAGCACTTTGTTTAGCAGGCCTGCCTTCAGTGGCATCTGGCCATATTCACCAGACCTGCCCTCAGCAGCCCCTGGTAACCCCCGGCCTGCTGTTCTGGCATCCAACTCCATACCAGCTACTTCTCTGCTGGCCACTCTCCCACCATGTGGCTCCTTGCCACCTCCAGCTCCCTCTTCCAGGGGGCTTTCCCTGGCCAGGCCACATGGGCCTGTTCTATCAGTCCACCATTCTCATCTCCTCCTCCTATCTCTGGCATCTCTTTTTATGCGCCCTTTCAGGCTTCTCATTCTTGTGGGTCTTTCTCTCAGACCACATTCACCAGGGCAGTACGCCATCCAATACCATTTTCAACTGCGTCACTACCTCTGTATCACCTAGAGGGATGAAACAGAGAGACAAAGCTTTTGAAAAGCATATCCTGAGTATTGCATGGATGGCCATAGGTAGTCATGGACACAGAGAAAGCACCTCTTTCTTTAAGAGGCTCTAGTATTAACCCTGCAGGAGCTGGTGCTGTGGGTGGGATCAGGCCATGAGTCTGCAGTGGACTTGGGGGGAAATCAAGAGCTTTTTGGGTAACAGAGCCAGCAGAACTTGCTGACATTTTGGGGGCAGAGTCTAATAGAAAGACCTCAAGGGTGGCTCCATGACGTTTGACATGGACAACTGGACAGATGTAGAGGCTTCTGACTGAAACGTGGAAGATGGGAGAAGAGGAGGGGCTTGAGCAAACTGAGACCTTTGTGGCGGACATCACAAGGCGTAGTGGCCCAGCTGTCTGTCTTCTGCTAGACCGAGCTGTATCTCCAGTGTTGAGCAAGCGCTGGATGTGTCACAGGTGCTCAGGAAGTATTTGCAGGATGGAGAATCTAAACGATATGCTTAAAAGCTACAGATGACTAATGGCTTCTAGAACAAGAGAGCGTCCAGCGTCCACACCGATGGTTAATTAAACCATTCCAAGCTGATGTTCAAAATATTGTATGCGGGAGAACCCCCTTCTCTCCGCATTAATTGAACAGGCGCTGTCTCTTTTGCTCTTGTAGTCCATTGTTCTTCAAATGTAATTAGCCTTTGTGTTTTGACAGTAAACCAAAGTCTGGTTCTTTGATAAATGACTTGTTTCTGGGAAAAGGATATTTGTGAATACAAAACCTGCTCCTCTCCGCTTTCTCACTCACCTTTTCCTCCTTCCTCTGCTATACGCCCGCCTTGGATTATGCACGCACCTTTAGGAAGGCCATGCTTTTTAGCAAAGGTTAGCAGCAAGGAAAAATAATTATAATTTTTGAACACCCTATTAAATGGCAGGCAGCTAGATTAGGTGTGATGACACAATCCTGAAAAGTAATTTTTAAAAATCTGTGTCTTTTTGCAGCATCAACTAAAGAAAACTCATGAGGGTTAAAACCCTCCCAGTTACTGGAGGCTGAGTTGGAATCATATGTGACTGGACCTGAACCCTCAGCTGACCTGAGATTCTGTGTCTCCCCTGGATTGTAAGTAGCTGAGCCTAATGGAAGAGCTTCTGTGGGTGACGCTAGCTTTCTTTTCTCTTTTTTTAATGTTTTGTTGTGATGTAATTCACAAGCGCTGCAATCAGCCGTTTAAGGATTGCAGTCAGTGTTCCATACTTATTAGCAATCAGGGTGTCAACTCTCCCTGTTGGCAGGAATAGTACCTTTCTGGTTGTTTGAAGTTTGTTCTCTCATGTGATTTGTTGGGCTCATCAGCCCTCCGATTGTGTGTGTAGGGGTGAAGGTCACCTACTCTCCTGGGGGACAGATGGGCATCAGAGCAGGGTGTGGCCAGCAGATCTGATGATTGACTCTAAGAGACTTTGATTATCAAGTTCACACTCAGTCTTTACATCATGTATCTTGAGCCAGTGGAGAGCCCTTTAATTTAGGGCATTGTTACTAAGCGAGTCTCTTGAAAAAGTAACCAAAGGTTTCAACAAAAATGATGACAAGGCATTGCTCATCAAAATAGGTATGTAAGAAAGAAAATGTAAAATACAGTAACAATGTATTTGAGGAAGTGTATACAACAGCAGCTCCAAGGCCAAAAGCAGAGTCCCAGAGGTAGATTGCTGAAAAGTTTACTACTGCACTTGACTTTTTATTTTAACTTACTTCATTATTTTACTGTGTTTAAAAGCTTTATCTATTTTTTAATGATGTAATACTGGTTTGCAACCTGGTATATGATTAATGGGTGAAGAGTCACACCCTTTAAGATGTGTGTCCCCACCAACACCCACTACCAAGAACCCCATAGTTTTCACCCAAGACCACTGAGTCCCCTCCCCCTTTTTTCCCACACCATCTTCCCTCCCCACATCTGCTACTTCTCCATTGGCAAAGATTACTTTTTCATATCCATACTTTCATGTGCACCCTCTGCTGAGCCTGGTATGCTGAGACTTTTAGGGATGAGACTGATCGCAAAGAGCGTCACCAGGTCAAAGGGTTCTGTTTGTCCTGACCCAGAGAAGGTTCTTAATTTCTCATGGTAACTTCACCACACCAGGACGGTCACTTGCAAAAGAACTGGAAAGAACAAGTATTGGTGAGGGGTGAAGAGAAACTGGAACATGTGGACTCTGTCGTGGGAATGAAAAATGGGGCAGTCATTTTAGAAAACAGTGGAGTTTACGCAGAAGATTAAAAACAGAGTTATCACGTGATTTGGTGATTTTGCTTCTGAGGAAATAACCAAAATAATTCAAAGCAGGTCTTGACACTTTTAGATTGCACTTGTAAGGGAGCGTGAACAGCGTTTGTCTTTCTGGGACTGGCTTATTTCACTCAGAATAATGTCCTCCATAATTTTGCAAATGGCAGAATCTCCTTTTTTATCCCATTGTATATTTTTACAACATTTTCTGGGAATATAAAAAATGTTGAACTAATGGGACCTGAGAATGGTGATTTCCAGAGATCAGGGGATGATGACACGTGGAGATAGATGTGCGTCAAAGATACAAACTTTCAGTCATAAGAGGTAATTTTTGGAGTTTAATGCACAGCATGGTGACTGTAGCTAACAGTAGTGTGGTGTACACTTTAAATCTGCTAACAAGATACATCTTAAGTGTTCTCACCATCAAAAAGTGGAAGTTATAAGAAGTGATGGAGGAATGAGATTATTTTGGTAATAGTTTCACCATGTACACATATCACCAAGTTGTATATTCTAAATGTATACAATTTTTATTTGTGATACTTCAATAAACTGGAAAAATGTAATCAAGCATAAAAACAAACATTAATGCATGAAAATGCTAAAAGAAAAAGAGCAGAAACTTGAAGAGGTATTTGTTCAATACTGTAGTCATGACAATGGCAAAGAAGCGGAATCAACGCAAATGTCCACCAATAAATGAATACGGAAAACATGGAATATTAAAAGAAGGAACCCCTGGCCCATGCTACATCATGGATGAACCTGCAGGACCTTACACTATGAGAAATTAAAGCCAACCATAGGACAGGCTCTGGGTGATTCAATTCACTGAAGTATCCAAAGCAGTTAAGGTCATGGAAACCAGCAACAGAACAGTGGTTGGCAACAGCAGGGGGGAGGAGGATGAGAATTTAGTGGGCTTCAAGTTTCAGATTCATAAGATGAAGAGGCACAAGAGATGGGTCTCACAATATGATGAACATAATATGATTAAACAGTACACTTGAAAATGGTGAATTTAATGTTGTGTATGTGTGTTTTAAATCATTATACAAAAATCCGATGGACTTGGTACTTGAACTGCCATCTCTAGGATCTAATGGAGTGAAGCCTCAGAGAGAATGTTGGTCAGGGTCAGTTTTGTTTCAGGCAGAGTATGTTTTCTTTGTGCCCTAGAAAAAGGAAAGGGTACTTTGGCCAGACCTGGGGGAGGATGGAGGCCAGAGTTGACATGCCAGTGAGGACCTGCTCTGAGATGCTTCCATCCCTTAGGGTGGGTCTCCGAATGGCAGTATCAGCCTCTCCAGGAGATGCCATGGCTAATTCAGCTCATGGTCCCTGGGGGACCAGAGATGGAGAGGATCCTGGGTACCGGGAAGCCGAATGCTGGCTGCTTAGCACTAGTGACGTGGGCAGCACAGCACATTTTCCAGCGAACCCAAGAAATAGGTAAGGAAAATGGCCTACTTTCCGTGTTTTCCGCATGTTCTCTGAAGTCCCTTTTGGAACACCAGAGCACAGAGCTCCATGAGTCATCCGGGCTCCATCCAGCTCCTCCGTCCTGGGCCCCCTTGCAGGGCACGTGCAGGATCCAGACTGGAGCCTTCTGCCAGCATTTCCTTTTCATGCTGAACTCCGGAGGCCCCTGAGGGTTGCCACCTTAATTAAACTCTAAATTCACAAATCACTTCTTAAACCATCTCATAAGCAGCCAAATAATCACGCTCATTAGCAGGTGGTTGGAGTTGCTTTCGCTTTAATGCTTTTGGAGCTCTTACTGCCTCTGCTACCCTCTCAAGCAGTCACATTCCCCCCCTCCCCCCAACTCTTGTCCAGCAAGATCGGCCTCTGCACCTTTGTCTTCTGTTGTCAGAACAGGTATGTGTCCTAGTTTAGGGTGTGTTGATGCACCCCCATCCCTGTCTCCTGGGGGCACCCGCATCTGGGACCTGTTACTGGGTTTGGTTTGGAAGTATAGGCAGAATTGAGCAGGGGTCTGGGCGCTGGCAAGGGCCTGCGTCTGGACACTGCCCCCCACAGCCACCCTGTCCTAGGATTCTACTGGCGTTTTGCGCAGGGCAGCTCTTTGCTGTGTGCAGCAGGATGCTTGGCAGCCTCACTGGTGTCCATCTACTTGGTGTCAGTAGCCCCCCTCCCCCAGTGGGACAACCTGGAGTGTCTCCAGACTTGGAGCAATGTCTGGGGGCAAAGTGGCCTGGGGTGGGGGGGAACCATTGCCTTTGCCTGGCTTCTCTCTAGCTAGTCCCCTGGATTCCCCTCCCCCCCACTGCCCCGGGATCCCTTCCTGAAACAGCAGGGCCTTAATCATGTTTTCATTATAATGCTGATGAGGAAAAAATGTTGATTCCCAGCTGAGGCCACCGAGTGGAGTTGGCATGTTCTCCCTGGTTTCCACGGAGTTCTGTGGTCTCCTCCCACACCATACAGATGAGGCTCTTCGGCATCTTGGGGGCCCCATGAGGGTGGGTGCAGGTGTGGGTGCTGGTCCTGCTGTGGAAGGGTGTCCTGTCCAGGTGGTCATCCTGAACCCTGAACTGCTGAACAGACACCCTAGCCCTGAGCTGGAACAAGCAGATTGGAAAATGTATATGCAAGTGATGGTTCCATCTTGGAAGTGTTGGGTCTTTATTTGGAAGTTTGGTCACCAGGAGAGTGCTGGAGGAACTTAACTCTTATTTCTAACAAGTAATCTGTATTAACCTCTGGTGAAGCCTCTGTATTGACGTTGAAAATTGGTTTCGATGTTCAGCAAGGACTTAATGTCGTTCCATAGCTCCTAACCTTGACTTGTTAAAAGAATCACTCAACACAAAATAAGCTTATGCCCCTACATCAGGAATTTATAACCTGACAGGGAGGGTTCAGGTCCTGGAACTCTAAGCAAGTCTTTATTCTTCATGGAAGGTGAGATGGCTAGATATGGAATGTCCAATCACCTTCATTCTTTCTGGAGAAGCCACCATTAACACCAACAAAGGTGGGCAGCCAGGCTCTTTGCCAGGGTGTCTGTCTCTGTGGCCCTTGCTCCTAACCACCCTCCTTCCCTGGCTCCCACTTTGGCTCAGTGAATCTCTATGATGATTAAGTGCATCTCCTTTCAGGACCTGGTAAAGTAAGAGGATGAGTAGCCTCTACCATTATTTTCAGTTCTGATGGCTAGTATGTCTTCTAGGCTTTGGAGGAGGGAGTCCTGGCTATATGGTGGCATGATTCGTTCAACAGAAAAGTTTGAGATCTTTATGGTCACTGGGGGTTGGCTGGGACTGTCGACTGGAACACCTTCATGTGGTCTCTCCAAGTATCTTGGGTTTCCTTCCAACATGGCAGCTCCTGAGTGGTCAAACTCCTTTTGTGATGGCTCGTGGCTCTAAGAGTGAATCAAAGCTGCCAGGTACAAGCTGTATG
The DNA here is from genome assembly GCA_004024945.1 of Uropsilus gracilis. NCBI lineage: Eukaryota > Metazoa > Chordata > Mammalia > Eulipotyphla > Talpidae > Uropsilus > Uropsilus gracilis. The sequence goes on along the minus strand of PVHY01018886.1, from coordinate 7,663 downwards.
GCTTTTGATGACCTGGCCTTGAAAGTGGCACAGCTCCCCCTTTTGTCTTACTTTATACATGGAAGCACTCAGATTCAAGGAGAGGAGCCACAGGCCATACCTTTTGGTGACAGATACACCCCAAAAATGCAGCTCTGCTTTAAAACCACCACATCACCTTTCTCCCATGTTCAGAGGTTTGAATTTCTCCAAATCTTTAACAGAGAATCCCACCTTGAAAAATCTCTCCAGGTGTATTTACACCAAAAGCCTACTTCAATTAATCAATTCTAATGCTCCAATTACTCAGCTTATATTTTCAGACACTCTAATAAGCACCACAAATGAATAGGAATTAAACTGATAGTGCACCACCCTTCACAGGTGGAAAGACCACACTTGGTTTCCCAAGCAACCTTCATTTTTGTGGGATGGACTCTGTCTCTCACTTCTGTTTAGCACAGGGCTAGGCTGGGGCAAGAGTGGATGGGCAGGCTGCTAAGACAATGTAGCAGTGAGAACAAAGGCTGGTCTCAGACCCATATGGGAACCTGTCTGGTGTGTGCCCTTTTCAGCATGGGGAGACCTCATCTGTCTTAACTTTGGACCTCAGTTTACTCATCTGTACATAAAGGGGGCTGGGAGCCATCATTTCTAAACACTTGCAATAATTTCTTCAACTCTAGAAATGTCTGCGATTATAGGACTCTCTGCTAAGGGGAATTTTCTCACACCAATACCCAGAGGGAACACGCAGGTAATAATCATATTCATTTTGAATGATTCGTCTCAAGATAGACAGTCACACTCTTGGTAACTCGATCTTTTCCTGTGCGTTTACACACACACACACACACACACACACACACACACACAGATTTTTATGTAAGTGGAATTGCACTATAGGTTTTCCTCTGCAATTTCCTCGCCCCCCCACCCTCCATAATCTGTCTTGAAAAGCTTCCGCATCAGTACACAAAATTAAGCTTGAGTCTTTTCTGTAGTAGTCCAGGGAATGGATGCCCCATAAATTACTTAAATAGACCTCCTTTGATGTAAATGTAAGTTCCTTCCTCTCTTTTGTCTTAATTAACAATGCTGCAAGAATGACCACAGACACATATCATGTTGCTCCTAGTCAGAGAATAAACTTCTGTAATTTTGATAGATATTGACACATTTCTCACCATAGAGATTATACCAATATCTCCTCCCATCAATAATAGATGAAAGAGCTTTTTGCCCTCACACAGGATGTGACCAAACTTTGTGTTTCTGGTCAGTTTGATAAGGTGAAAAGAGCATCACAGTGTTGTGTTAAGTAAGGAGTTTCGCTGGTGAGAAAGCTGGCATCTATTCTTGCTTGACAGAGTCCTTTGTATTTCTTTTTCTCAGAAATGTCTCCATCCTCCAGATAGACTTTGGAAGGAGAGCCACTTAAAACATCTTCAATGGCTCTGTCTTATGGGCCACTAAAAGCATGGTCCTGGCTTCCTTATCTCAGCACCAGGAGTCATCTGCGTACAGTTAGGTAGCATGTGGCATCCTGTCTGACCATCTACCCTTTTGTGACTTCTCAGCTTTACCTGTGAGTGGAGGGACCATGAGAGCCGGCAGAGTGACCTCCAGCAGCCACAGGTTGGTTTGTAGTTGCTAGAAAACATTTGGTAGATAATGTAAGCAAAGCTTCTCCCCTACTCCAAGTGCAGTCAGAGGCCACACTTCACTTTTCAGAAGCCCATTTCTTGCCTGTATTTTGCTGTCATTACGGGTTTTATGATGAACAAAAAACCAACTTGTCTTTCTAGAAAAAGTCAAACATTGGTCTAGTTTGTCATTTATCAGTGTTGGCAACCTCTTTCTGTCCATTCTTACTTCTCCTGGCATAGATGCAGGGGTGGGAGGAAGCTTAGGCTTGACTTCAAGCCTACGTCACACTCAACAACACAGTTTATCAGAAACCTTGTGATCTGAACTTAATGGCCCCTGACCAGCCAGGGGTAGAGATAACACTCTCCTTAACCTGTCCTGTGGCATCCGTGCCCAGTGCCAGCCCATTAAAATTCTAGAGGAAGGAAAGAAAGGACAGTTAACCTGATTCTGGCATTTAGCTCACACAGAGTCCTGTGTTAAGGATATACAGCTGAATGGATCAGTGCAGCTTTGGAAATCTCTGAGCAGATGATCTTGTGGGCAGCTATTCATCATAGTAAGCGGTGAGTGGTGAGTCCCCTAATGGAAGGAAACTCCCTAGGCTGGAGATGACTTTGGTGCGAATCAATGTTAGAGAGAGAAGACTGCAATCAAATAAATAGAGAATTGTAAGAAAAAGGCATCTGTTGGTACAATGTATGTGGAGTGTGTTTAACCAAACATGCTTTGATGTTTCTGGCATGGGAAGTGAGAGGTGGTAATGGTTGAAGGTGTAGATGGGACATGGTAAGCCCTGCTTGTGGTCTGAAAGGCTTAGGATCTGTTCTTTGGATTGACATGTGCATTTCCCATAGCGGACATGGAGATAGCACTCTATGGGGGAGCCATTTGCTGGGTGTGCCAAGCAAGTGGTTGGGAGAAGGAGGCTGTGGAGTGATGGAGATGCTGGCAGAGGATGAATGAGAAAGGAACTGCTGGGAACATGCTGTGGTTATACACAATGCTCCACTTTTGAGCAGATGCCCTATCTGCATTCAGCAAAAGATGAGGTTTTCATAATCACTATGAAATCTGGACCCATCAGTCTAGAACCTGGAAGAGGTGTTGAGGGCAAAGAAATACAGGCAGTGACGACAGGATGTCCAGCCAGCTTGACCTTCACTGTGGAGCCGAAGCCTCTGAATTTTGACTAATTTACATCAGTTCTTCATGCTCAGCAAAGGATGTGCCAAAGGGAGGGGTGGGGGGATGCAAGGGAGAGGAGGCTGGCCACCAGCCAGTTCCCCTTTTCCTCCCTCCACAGAAGAATGTGGGGACCAATGTATGCATACTATCATAGGTGCCACCTTCTCACATGACTCTCACAATGTGTGAGTACCTCACTGAGCCACACTGGATTCCAGAAGGTTCTAGCAGATTCTAGGTCAAGTGTTTCTCATCCATCCTGGTGCTAAAGATTAGATGGTTGTAGGGTTGATTGTATTGAATGAGCTCCTCCAGAGAGCCAGAGTGATTTTCATTATATCCTGTCAATTGGCCTTGCTATCTTTTAGCCATAATGCCCAAAGTGGGCAACTGTTTACCTTCCCTGAGAAGAATAAGGAGTTAGAAGAACCCAGTTCCCAGCAGCCCCTGCAACTGTTCCTTCCTCACTCACCCTCTTCTAGCTCCTCCGTCACTCCCAGCCTCCCTCTCCTGACCAGCCCGGGCAGCTCTCCTGTCTCCCACCCTTCCCCAACTCCAATGCTGTATTCTTTTAAACCAGATGATCCCAGCCTCCCCTAGCAAAGAGGAATCTCTTGTTGCTGGGGATTATTGTGAGGTGAGTGGGTGGGAATTGTGTTTGTAAGCTCAGGGCACTTGGTGAGGAGGGGATGAATTGTGTGTCCTCTATACCTACCTCCAGATCCAAGTGTTAACCCGCATGACTGCAGAATGTGGCTGTGTTTGCAGAAGGTTTGTAGTGAGATCGTTTAAATTCAGTCACAGTCGCTTAGGTGGGTCCTGGTCCGCCATGACTGTCATCCTTCTAAGAGGAGAACATTCAGGCCCTGATGTATGGGGTGTGGACATAGGTTAAGAGATAGGTCTTTGATAAAGGAACACCTTTATCTTTCTTGTCCTCTCTGGCACATTAGAGATGGTTACTGGCAGGTCTCTTACCTGTGACAGAGCTTCCTAACCCCTTAGGAATGTCCCACCAGAAGAGACATGTACTTGGAAAGGTAAGACAGTTTACCCTCACGGGTAATTTTCCTGCTCAGGGAAAGTATCCCCATCCTCATGTCTGCATGTCACATGTCATGGGGTTTTTCCTTTCCCATACTGCGTTGTGATCATGTTTTGCTAAGCCATACAAAGACCTCAGTTGTTAATAAAGTGGGACCTGGACAATCTCTCCAAGTGCCCAGTCTGTGGGTTGGCCCCACAGATTGATTCCTCTTCTTTCTCTCTCCACGCAGCTCCTAACACTGATGCACAGAGGGAGGATGAGGGGCGGATGCACAGTGGAGACACTCCACGGAGGCCCCAGCGCCACTCACAGCTGCACCGTGGGCTTCCAGCCCCTCAAATGGAGACAAAACTGGCTTCCGTTCCTGATGCTGCCTGCTCTGTGGTCCTTGTTGGGGAGCCCCGAGGAACTCACATGAGAAGGGGCATGGGCACTGGGGGACCCCTGATGGTGCCAGCCCACCTCCCTGACCTGTTCAGAGGTGTACAGGGAAGGGGAGCTACTGACACGCATTGGCACTCGAGTTGCTTTTGGTCACAGATGACTTGGGGCGCCCCTCACAACGCTCAGAAACATGGCTGTGGATGATGGGGACTGAGGGGAAAATGAGCACCGAGAGCATGACGGGTCTGAATTTTGGGTAGATCACACCTGCATGGACGTTGAAGATGGGCTGCAAGAGAGAACGACTGAACTTGGAAATCGTCTCAAAGGCTCTCTGCTCAGCAGCCATGGGAATGGAGCCGGGGACGGTGTGATAGCATCGAAGTATGAGGACAGCGATGTTGGTTAGATGTTGGGACAAAGAAATGACCACTGTTATCTTTCTAGTCTGGGCACCCACGTATATGGTGGGTCCATCTGTGGGACAAGGCACAGGAGAACTTAGGAAGGTGCAAGAGGAAGGCAGAGAAACACAGGCAAGCAAGGCGAAAGTGTAAGTAGGCAAGAGAAGATGAAACCAGGAACCAGAGTAGCATCCGCCTCCACAGCTCTTGCCAGGGCTGGGCTGGGTACCTTTTGTATGCAAGGCCAGGGGGTAACTTGGCCCCCTCTGAGCACTTCCATGAGGGCTGTCTGCCTCGTCTGAGGACCCAGAGTCTGCAAATTCCAGTTTACAGAAAAAATCTGGCTTTGAGTTTGGGGGTATCAGGGATGAAAGGGTGGAGAGTCCTTGCTAGAGTGATGTGGGGGACTCCAAAATGGGAGGTACCCTCTGATTCAGCCTCGGGAGAGCGGTGTCTGAGCCCTGAGCTCAGTGACTGAGAGACATCTGCACCTTGATGTAGCTCTTTAAGATCCATTTGTTTGAGAAAGTGACACGAATATGTCATAGGCCTTCCAAGATGCCACTTGACTGGTTTACAGAGTGTCACCGGTGCTGCTACGGGGATATACAGGTTATGTAAGCAGGCTGGCAGCTTAAGTCTTGTTACTGTCATTTCCAAGGCGGCAGGTGGTTCAGAACAAGGAAACCTTTCCTGCCACAATCCAACAGGACTGCAGCTCCATCCAGACACATTCCTGTCACCTGCGCCATGGGCCCTGGAAATTGCCCAAGCAGGCAGTCTGGGGGATCCTGGCTGGGAAAGAGAGTGGACAACCGCCCTCTTTCTCTTATTTCCTGAAAAGTCTGTTTTTGGCCAACTATCAAAAGGTGGCAATCATGAACCTGTTTATGAGGTTCATGTTCCCCCTGCCAGGGGGAGACCGTTCTCTGTGGGGGAGGGGGCAGGAGGGAGGACTTTTGACAATGAGTTCTAGAAAGTGGCTCTTGGCTCTCGTGTTACCTTTCTGAGTCCAGAACGTGGGGCCTGAATTGCTGATCTTTGCAGCTCATGATTGTGTGTGTGTGTGTGTGTTTGTGAGTGTATGTGTATGTGTCGGGGGCTCCTTGTCCTCCATCTCCGGTTTTAAACTTGTTTTAGTCACTTGTGACAATCTTCACATCTGTCTCCCCCCATCCATGATGAAGAAGCCAATGCCTTTTCTGCTTCCTCACTACCAAACCCTGGCCCCCCTCTATTTGCCCTCTCCATCAATGAGCTTCTACCTTTTAAACAAAATGAAGACAAGATGGCCTTCTGATGAGCTCAGGATTTGTATTTTTGGTGCTTTTACTAAGAAACTAGTCACTACATCAAGGTTCTATTTTTCACATCAGTAGAATTTTACTCAAATAGGTAGATGCCCAGAATAATACTGTTATTTACCAGCTTGCCTTGCAACCTGGGGTGGCCCTGTAGCTGAGTTCCGATTTGAGGGATGCAGGTTGATGGGATAGACGTTTCTGGAAGTCTAAGACATGGTTGCCTCTTCCTCTCTTTTCCCCATGCTGTTTCCTGGAATTTACAGTACGTCGTCTGAGATCAAGACCACAATGGTCACATCCTAAGAGATGGCAGAGCACTGAGTTGGGAGGGGATGGAGTCTACAACTCTATAGGAGACACAGAGGAAACACCCTCCTCTTTGGCCCAAGGCTATGATGGTTGGAACTGCAGCTGCCATCTTGTGACCATCAAGTTCTGGCTCAAGGACAAGGCACCTGCTGAGCTTGTTTCTCTGAGGGGAACAAAGGTCCTTTTCCAGGTCACTGGAGCTTCTCCTTGACTTCAGATTGTGTGAGATGAAAAGAGAGGTTGAAATCACTTCCATTTCGATATCACCTGAAAGAACCGGATGCTGCTGGGATGGGACACGCAGTCCCAGAACACCAGGGCTTGGTTTCTTGTTCTCAAGCTGTGGCGAGGAAAACCCCTCTTGATCTCTTGAGCTTCCTTCAGCAAGGAGAACAAAACGCAAACAGATATCACAGTAAATTATCCCCCGTATGTAAAAAGCACAGCATGGAGCCTGACACATGAAAGCGGCCTGTAAAAGGGAGCTATTTTTCTTTTTCTTATTAACATAATGCCTCAATAAATGTTAGTTTCCGATCCTATCTCCTTGAGTGTCTTTCCCTTTGCTGCTAAGTTCTCTGGTACCGGTACATTTATCTCCCTTCTCCCCTATTAAACCTGGCTCTTGAAAAGACTGTCAACTCACTCTTATTGAGGTGTCAGTGATAGATAAGGCCTAATGTATGACCTCATTCCCCAAACACCCTCGGCTTGCCCGTGAGATTTACATTTAATAGAGGATTAAAGCCTTAAGCCAAAGGAATGAATCTTTAATGGTGAAATCTGAGGCACCAGAAAGCTGATGAAAAACTACTGTGGGAGGGAGGGGTTTCCTTGGTGATCCCAGTTTTCTCAGGGGTTCTTGCGATGTTCTCTGACATCTCCCAGATGTCAAACGTCAGACACACAGCAACACAGGGGGAACAGTTGGCAAATAACAGAGTTACCTTGTGGAAGGGAAACGATCTGGGGGTGAGCTCAGGGGCGCAGACAGAGGGCCTGGGTGGAAATGCCCCCCAGGCCCCCACACCCTCACACCCCTATTTCTTGCTCTCTGGACAGCAGCGTTTAAAGGGCTATCAGAGCCTCTGCAGCGTCATCCCACCATCCAAGCTCATCCCGCCTCATTTCTGCTCTTGACCTTTCTCTTCCATCTTCATCCTTCTCTTGAATCTTTTTCATTTTTTTTTCACACTTGGCGGAGTTTATTCATAAGCTTCCAGCGTGGTCCCGGCTGCTCTTGAATCTTTAAAGAAACTTTGGTCTATTTTAATGAATTAATGTTTCTTAACAAAGGACCATTGTTTCACATCTTTTTTACTCTTCTGACAGTTTAGACCTTCTCCCCTCAGGGTGCATATGAAGCCCCAGCCCCCCCCCCCAACTGAGTCTTCTCT
>PVHY01018885.1:0-28390 GCA_004024945.1 Uropsilus gracilis | reverse complement strand
GAACAGAAAAGTTATTGGCAAGTAAGTAATATGGATATGCTTTCATTTAAAAGCTATAACAACAAGGTTTTTTAAAACCATTTCTATCTTATGACAAATCAAGGGGAGCAGAACTTAAAAATATCTTGTGTATTAAAATTTTCAAAATAATGTATTGGTTCTGATTAATTTCAGAACATAATTCTTTGTTTTAAATTTAAAAAAAACTTCTTATACAAAGTTTAGAAAAGTGAAGTATTTTTAAATTACTAGATATTTATGTACATTAATATTCATCTGCACAAAAACTTGTCAGTGTTCAAAGGAATTTCTTCAGAGTTTAGCTTCGTAAAGAGAATGTTATGGCTTGTTTGTCTAGTTTTTCCTGCAACCTCCTTAAACTTACATAGTCATTTTATGGAATCGCTAGTCCAGAGTCAAGAAAGCTAGTACGCTCTGACAGAAAAAAAATTGCATGGTTTCCACTTCACTAAACTCAGAGGAATGTTAAATATTGTTTTTGTGTTCTAGTCATGTATAAACTTACTATCACAGTATGCATTCTGCCCAAATATTACTGTAATTTTTGGTAATGGTACTGGATGTTCTCTCTTAAAGAATAAAATATCTCAAGGTCTCTGTAAAAAAAAGTTTGTTTCAAAACCTCTATGAACTATTTTAAAGGAAAAAGAAATAACTTTAAACGGTTTTAATAAAAAATGGGAAATGAATAATGAATATTATTATACATGTGCTTGAGGAAATATTTCATACAAAATGGTTAACCATTTTAAGTACATATATTCCTACTTTGATCAAGTATTTATAAAACCTTGAAAGCATTTAGTTATGCTGTATAATAGTTCATTAACTGTTAAGCAAATCACAGGATATATTTTCATGTATTATAGAAAACACAATAATGCAAGTTGGGCAGTAGTACTAAAACCAGAAAACATGTAGAAACAGAGATTTGTATGCTCCTAGCATCAAAGAGATTTTAAAATGATGCTCTAGGTATACCATTTCCTATAGTCTGCAATCTGTGGTGATATTTGCAAAGTCTGAGTTTTTGTTTTCATTATATCAAATAGTATATATTCATTTATTCTTTTACTTATATCATTGCTTGTGCGAAATAAAGGCCTTTAGAATCAGACAGACCATCAGCTCTTATGCTGCTTTATGATCTTTGAAGCTCATTTTCCTTTCTGGGAAAAAAAAGAATATTAAAAAGAGAGGAAAATATAAAGAAAAGTCAGCACTAGGTCAAGAATAAACTTTATGTTTAAAAATGTTACCTTATTTTAGCTTTCCTCTACATTATGAAATATTTATAACCAAGCAATTTCTGCATTATTTCTGCACTACAACCTACAATAACTACTCAAAGAGTAGCTAACTTAGTTTTTTGGGAGATAGTTGTTAAAAATCTTTAGATATTTTATCATAACTATAACCCTCCTTGTTTACCATATATCATTTGAAACTTCCATACACATATTAACTTCCTTTCAACTTGCTCAAAGAAAAGATAATTTTGTGAATCAAATACTTCACTAAGGTATAATAAAATGTAGTTACATGATTTCTATATTTAAATTAATCCACCAAATGCAAGTTTATTATTCTGGCAAGGAAAAAGAAAGGATAATTGTCACAGACAGTAAAAAATCACTATATCATATCCTGTGCTAAGGGAAACTTAACATGATTCTATATAAATATCTTTCACCAATTCTTGATATTGTCAGTTACTATTTATTCTAATATCTTCTCCCTTATTCTTTATCTTCTCTTTTCCAGAAACTACAACTATACAACACATATAACTTCAGTATCTTGAGGTTCTGATACTTACGTACCCACATATTTTTATTTATCTTTCAGACTTAATTATTTCCACTCATTTACCTTCAAGTTCTCTAAGTTTCTTTATTCCAATATTCTAATGAATATTTAAGATTTAAATTCAATTCAATTAACTTCACCTAAAAATTCTGTTGCATCTTATGTTCTTTATTATTAGATTTTAGATTTTTATTTATCATAAAATGTTTCCCTTTCCTTTCATTGAGTATAATATCATATCTGCTTAAAATATTTACCAGCTAATTCAGCATGCAATTCATGTTAGTTAAAGTTTAGAACTCTGATTCTTCCTTTTGAGACTGCATTCCATTTTCCTTGTTCTGTCTGTTTTGAGTAATTTTGGATTGTATTCAAATATACATGTTGAGACTGTTACACAATGGAGACTTTAAATTGTGTTCTATTTCTCAGGAGAATGTTAATTTTTTCCTTCAATACAGTGAATGGCAACTTTAGTTTTTTATCCTCAATTGAGTTGCTTTCAGTCTTCTGCATGTATTTCTCTAATAACTAATGAAGTCAAACATCTTTCATAACTATTTACAACTATTAACTACTTGTGTATCTTCTCTATAGAAAAGTCTGCATATTTACCCATTTTTAGACTGAACGTTTATCTGCTTATTACTGAATTGTGAAAGTACTTTGAATTGTGAAAGTACTTTGAAAGTACTTTGAATACTTTACAAGAGTGTCTTTGACTAAACCATGTGAGTTGGTGGAAAGGCTGCTGCATCCTCATTAAAGGATAGAGCTATCTCTAACTGTAGTCATAAGGAAGACTCACTCTGGATAAAGTAGCTAGAGTGAAATATTTAGCAAAAATGAATAAATGGATGGAGGTTGTGAATTTGGATATAGCGTCAGGGGTAAACTGATGATAAAAAAATAAGGATAGATGTAATAAATTTTGGCTGCTTTTATATTTGAAACTGGGACTGCTCTAAATTCATCATGGACTGTATGGGAGCTGATTTTGATGTTAATGATATAAAATATGAAAAGGTAAAGAGTTCTTATAAATCTATTTAAAATAAATGCTGAATTTCTTGATAAGTGATTACTAAGTTAATATAACTGGTCTTTATGTCTAACTTTAACTGATACACAATTTCAAAAAATATATAATTTTTTAAAATTTTGAATCATAAATTTTTGTTGAAATTTTAAGTCACTATCTAAGATATTAGTACTGCTAAAAAACCAGATTTGTAGGTCAATCTCAGTTTGTAGTGAGGTAAATAATTAGGCTAATGGAACTAATTTCAATAGCGAAAGGAAGAAATAAATGTCTTGGAAAAATGTTATTGTGGAATTCAGGAAACAACACTTATTAATGGTTCATTTGCTTGTGAAAAAAATTAATTATTATTTGCCTTCATCAGATAAAGCTAACATTCAAGGCTGAATACTTATCATATATATATTTATGGTTATATATAGATGTGTTTTATTTTGATGATTCCATTTTATATAAATCAATACAGAATTCATTATTTAAATTATGTCAAATTTCTAAAATGTATACTTAACACAAAATGTCATAAATCTAAATAGCACAATTTTTTAAGTAAAGAGGGATGATTACAAATTGCTTTAGGAAGGATATAAAGTCCAACAAAGATAATGCAATTGGGATTTTAATTAATTAATTTTTTTAAAACTACCATAGATGAATTACTATTACCATAATTCTTTTTTGTTAATGGTTTACAGTCATATATGTGATCTCCAAAAGTGAGAGAGTAATTAATTTTGATGAAATTTATTCTATTTATTTTATTGCCCTAGAGATACTAATAAAAGCAACTGACATTTTGCTCACTGTTTAGGTTACACAGAATTTGGGTAAGCCTTCATTAAACTAAGGATATAGAGTATAGAATAGGTTCTGATTAGAATAGAAATATTCCTACTTATGCAATTTATGAAAAAGGATTTTAGTTCTCTGTCTAATTCAGAAGGTTACTACTAATATTCATATCGTAGTATCAATCAAAAAATTTGCTCAGGTGAAAAAGTGTAGAAAAGAACAATCTTAACAGGGGTCAAAGTGAAGCTTGCAATGATCAGAAATAAGAATAGTAGGATCCCTATTCCATTGTTTATCATCTCACATAGAAATACTGTTACTGTTGAAAAGTATTACTAATATAACTCATGACTCTGAGTACCATGTTTTAAAGTCTGTAAGTCCCTTTTTACATCTAAGTATTGCAGGCAAAATTATATTGTTTTTAATGGTGGACATAGTTTAAATAGACATGGGACTTTGAATAATAAGCTTTCCTTTTATTTTATTCTTACAAGTAAAGATTCAACTTTTTTGATATTATTGCATTTAGCTAATAAATTCAGTTTATAAATGTTTAGGGTATCATATTTGGATTCCAATTATATAAGGATCAAAAATGAATTTCAGGATACATTTACTGAAAGTATGCTGAAAAAATGAAGGAAGACATAATCAGTTGGGACTACAACAAATTAAAAAGTTTCTTTACATCAAAAGAGACAAAAATTAAAACAAAAAGGAACCCAACTGAATGGCAAAAAAATTTGCCCTCTGTACAAATGATGAGTCTGAAAACAAAGATTCACAAAGAACTCATACAACTTAGCATAAATAAAGCAAAAAAATCCAATAAAAATGGGGAAAAGAACTAAAAAGATTCTTCTCCAAAGAGAAAATACAAATGGCTAATAGGCATATAAAAATGCTTAAAATCATTAATAATCAGGGAAATGAAAATCAAAACCACAATGAGATACCATCTTAAACCAGTAGGAATGGCCCATATAAAAAAAAAAAGGGGGGGGGGTCAACAATAAGTGCTGGTGTGGATGCTGAAAAAAAGGAACAGTTTTACACTGCTGGTGGGACTACAAACTGGTCCAGTCACTATGGAAAGCCATGTGGAGGACCCTCAAACAACTGCAAATTGAACTACATTTCCATTCAGCAATCACATTTCTGGGAATCTACCCCAAAGTCACCAAAACACTAAAGACACCTGTACTAGGATGTCTATCACAGCATGATTTACAGTAGTCAGGATATGGAAACAACCAGAATGTCCCAAAACTGATGAGTGGTTGAAAAGATGTGGCATATTTACACTATAGATATTATTCTGCAATAAAAAATGACTAGCATAAATTTGTGATAACATGGATGGATTTAGAGAGAATCTTATTAGCAGAAATAATTCAGAAAGAAAAAGACACAAACCACATGATCTCACCAATAGATGGGATATAGGCATAATAAACCAAAGGCCAAGAAAAAAATCAAAATAAACTAGCAACAGAAATAGAGCTAAAGGAGGAAAGGAGGGAGGATAAAATCAGGGAAGGGATGAGCAAAAGAAGATAAGACAAGCATTCATGGGTGATGGAGGGGGGAGCCCTGGGAAATGCAATGATGTAATATAATTATATATATATATAATATATATACCTATAAGCATAAATATGTAAATAGCAAAACTAAATGAAAATAAATAAATGATTGTGAAAAAAAGAAAATATATTTTTGTTTTCTAAGCCCCAAACAAAAAATTTTGCATCTTACAAATGATCTTAAACAAGCAGACATGCTTTTAAAACATCACCAAGATGGCAATAGATCTTTGTTTTGCTCAAAAGAGGGACAGCAAATAGTCAAACAGAGACACTTCCTATTAAGACAGTTCCATGCTTTGGGGTGAAAAACACCGTTTGCACATCAGAGACTAACAAAAAGTTCACAGGGGAGACACAGATGAAAGATATACTTCATTGAACAGGAGGTGGGTGGAGTCACCTGGAAGTTGTTTCATTATAAAGGAATAGATGAGGCTGAAACTGAGTGGAAGCAGAAACTGAATGGAAGCACATACCTTTGGGCAAATGGAATACAGATAAAATGCTCTGCACTTAGGACTCTATGAAGGAAAAGAACAGAGGGTTCTCTAGCTTGCACTTTCTCTTTCTGTACTCTTGCACTCACTGGTACTAACCTCCTAAAGTATACTGACAGCAGACAGACTTCACAGTGTCATATTAGAATCTCAGAAGAAGAGATATTGGTGTGTTTACAAACATGAGCCAGGCCCCCACCCATGCAAATTCAAACAAGCAAACTAGAATCTCTCTAGGATCCTCATGTGCTTCATGACTCAGTAACTGCAAACGGAGGTTTCAGTACCCATAGAATCCAGAAAAGTCCAAAAATCAAATCAAGTTACATCAACTATAGCCATAACATCATCAAAGGAAAGGTAAAAAAAAAAAAAAAAAAGAGTCAAGTTACTATTGCATGTATTTTTAAAAAATAAGGATATTTAAAATAGCAAATGGATAGACAAAAACACTTTAACATGTAGCACATTGAGTCCTCAAGGAAATAAAATATCACTAGAAGAGAACAACTTTCCAGATTTTAATAAAAAAATGCATGGGAGAGTATGTCTTTTCATCAGATTGAGAGTTCAAAATTGCTATAATAAAGGAAATTAGCAATAAGAAAAAAGCATAGAAAGGCAAGTCAAAATGTTTAAAGAGAACTCAAATTTTTTGATAAAAGATATACAACAAAATTCAGAAAAAGAAAAGAACACACATAAAATCAAGATATAAAAATTTTAAGGTTTCAATAGGAAAATAGTATGCTCAGATGTAAAGAACCCAATAAACAAGATTTGAAACTTAGAGACAGCTAGAAGAGCTGACTCATTCAAATGGAGGATTTAATCAGTGATTCCAAAGATCAGACTACACAAAGAACTCAGGTGGAAGAGGAGAGAATTAAGATATGAAAAAGCACTTTGAGGATTATCTGACTACATTTGCAAATGTGACATAAGAGTAATTGTTAACATAGAAGGGGAAAGAACGTAATAGAAAGATTATTCAAAAAATAATAGATGAAAAATTCAAAAACTTGAAATGAGCAAAATATACAAATCCATGAAACTAAAAGAATACTAACTGTTGAAAATGAGACATACTTGAAAATATGCAGTAGAGAAATTAACATGAGTCAAGACAAAGAAGGTACAATGAAGGAAATTTGTGAAAAATGTAGGTAGTTTATAAAGTACTCCCATGAGACCTTCAACAGACAAAGAAACTGCAAATAAAGGAAAGATGACATGATTTTTCAAAACAAAGCTAAAGTCTTCCAACAAAGAAAACTATATTCTGAAAGATATTCTTTCATCTATAAGGGGAAAATAAAGTTTTTCCTAGAAAAACAAAAGTTGAGTTTGTTAATGTAAGACCTCTCCTACAAAAATGTTGAAAGGTATTTTCCTAGCAAAAGAGAAGAAAGTTCAAAAAAAAGCTGAATAAGGAAATAGATACAGAAAATTAAACTCAACACAAAGCCTTGATATAGAAAATTTACCATAATTAAATGAACTGAACTTACTAATCAAGAGGCACAGAAAGATGGATCAACAAATAAGTCTGGACTTCTGTAATCTTCAGATATAAAGATAAACATAAGGTCAAAATAAAAAATCAGAAAACAATCCTGCAAACAAATGGTAAAATAAAAAGGACAGAGAAAGTCACATTTGGGTTAGATAAAATAGATTTGAAGCTAAGAAGGTAATAAGAGATAGGAATGGGCACTGTATAATGATTAAATATTGATACTTCAGGAAGACATAACACTCATCAAAATATGCACCAAATGAAAGAGTATCAAAATACATAAACTACTATTAACAATCTAAAAAGAGATATTAGCAGCATACTAAAATATTAGGAAATTTCAACACCCTATTTATATGAATGGACAGGTTAACTAGACAGAAAATTACAAAGAAAAATAGCCTTCAATGAGGAATTATGCTCCACAATCTTAGTAGATACTTATAATTTACTACTGCACCACCAACAAGTTTAGTATGTATTCTTCTAAAATGTATATAGACTATTTTAAAGAGGGAGCATGCTTTGGGTGAAAAATTCATGTGATTAAAATTACATCATGTATATTTTCTAAGTAGAAATAAACCACAAAGTAGAAATTAACCACAAAGAGCAATCTCATTGCATTTGCATCAAAAAAGAATCATATATCTAAGAATAAACTTAAAGAGATGAAAGACTGATACAAAGAAAGCTATATGATATTATTAAACTAAATAAAAGAGACTAAGAAATGGAAAAATATTCCATTTCTTTCATGGTTAGAAAAATTAACATTATTAAAATGGCCATTTTACCCAAAGCAAAATATAGATTTAATGCAATTCTCTCAAAGTTTCAATGGCATCCTTTAAAGAAATAAATCAAGCTTCACTAAAATGTATAGGGTAAGATGAAAGGTCCAAACAGCCAAAGATATCCTACAAAAAGGAACAATGGAATAGTACACACCCAGACTTTGAAATATAATACACATATGCAATAGTAAAAACAGCATGACATTGGTATAAAAGTAGATATAATGACTGATGGAATAAATTGCTTAGCATTAAAGCCACACAAAGGACATTTTTAAGTAAAGAACTGAGAGTATACAATGGAGAAAGGAATGTCTCTTCAACAAATGATATAAAATTGGACAGCCATATACAAAAATAAATCTATACTGGTATCTCACATCATAAAAACAAAGAATCCACGCTTTAAAGACTTGGGTGTTAGACTAAAAAGCATAAAATATATAGTAAAAATTTTTTGGCAGAACACTTCACAGCATTGACTTCAGTGATATTTTGTGGACTAGACTAAAACAGGAATGAAAATAAAATCAAAAATAAATGGATTACATCACACTAAAATTTTCTATACAGTTAAAGAAACTGCCATTAAAATGAAAAGACATCCTAACAAATAGAAGAAAGTATTAGCAGATCATGAAACAAACAGGGGTCAAATATAAAGGGCCTACAAAAAACACATACTGGTCAACAAAAAGAAATTAAATAACCCAATCGAAACATGGACAAAAGAATTAGACTCTTTTCCAGAAAGACACACAAATGGTTAATAGACATCTGAAAAAATGTTCATTTCTTATCATGAGAAAAATACAAATGGAAATCACAATGGGCTACCAGTTCACACATGAAAATGGTCCATATCAAAATGACTATAAATAGCATATATTGGCCAGAAAGTGGGGGAAAGGAACCATTGTACACTGCTAGTGGGAATGTAAACTGGAATAGCTTCAATGGAAAACAGGATGGAATTTTCTCAAAACATTAAGACTACTATATAATCTAAAAATTGCTCTTATAGGTCTATCCCTAAAGAATATGAAACACTAATCTGAAGGAATATATGCAGAATTAGTTTTTTGTAACACTATTTATAATAAAGTGTGGAAGCAGCCTGTGTCCATTAGACTCGTGGATTATGTGTGTGTGTGTGTGTGTATGTGTGTGTGTAGAATGGAATACCACTCAGCTACTGTAAAAAAGGAAAGAAACATTGCCATTTTTTGATTGACAACATGCATGAAAATGGAAGGGATTTTACTAAATTAAATTAGAAGGTGAAAAAATACCAGATAACTTCATTCATATGTAGAATATAAAGAAACAAGATGAAGGAGTAGGCAAAACTATGTCAAAACAAAATCTAGAAGCCTGACTGAAAAATTGAGGCTACCAGAGGGCATGGTAGTTATAAAAGGAAATGGGGGTATGGGACCCAAAGGATGGTGGTAGACTATTATGGATGTTTTGGTGGTGGGCCTAGTGTTGCAAACCAAGGTTACCTCAATAAAAATAGTACAATTTTAAAAGCAAGCCTTCTCTGGTCTTACAGGTTTTCTTGATACGGTCAGGTATAATAACATCCTCACTTTTGTCTACCCCATAAGTTATTAAAAGGAGTTAAAGTGTTCATAAAAATTAAGTAAGAATGAAACCTTGTTTGTGTCAGCAACTGTAGATGTGCTTTTCCTTAGAAATAGGATAAATTTCTACAAAAGGAAACTGTACACCTGTTTAAAAATCAGAATCCTGGTAAAATGTCTGAGTGCATAAACTATTTCAATTTCAATCTACAAAACAGAGATAATATTTGCCACCCACATATCTCTGAGGAATGGCATGCGGAAAGTGCTTTGTACTTTTGTCATATTTAGCCTTCATTATAATCATCTTATTAACCTGCTGCTTAGTCATTACAGAGACATCTCTGACAAAGAAACATTCCATGACTAAAACAAGATCTTTTAACTGTCATACTACATCCTTAAACTCCCAAAAAATGTGCCCAGGCTTAACATTTCATTAACATGGGCTTTTACCTAAGTTTCTGCTACCATAAACTAGAACTATTTCAACTATTTTATTCATACAACCCTAAATCAAAGAAATCCATCCGTGGAATACTTTTTCTTTAAGAATTTAAAATAACTCCTAGAAACAACTTTTATATAGATTCAGAACATTTACTTTGAGTTAAAAGGTAAATACCACTCAGCCTCCATGACTATAATATGTCCATTTTATGTACTAAATTCACAGTATTCATGTGTTACCTAAACAGAAATTTAAGTACAATAAAGAATACTAGCTTTTTACTCTATCATGACTTGCTTCCTATTAATTAATGTATATTGTACACTAATGTTAGTCTTGACTACATAAAAAGATGATGCAGTGCTATTTCAGGTGTTGGAGTAAAAGAGAAGTTTGTTTTACCTGTAGATAATACTGCCTATAATTGTTTTAGCATAAAATATGAGCTGACTCTACAGTAGCAATTTCTTTTCTTCTGAGATAGACAGGCAAAAATTTCCAGAATCCTTTGCTGGGTTTTACCTTAATATAACTTTTGATCAAAGAAGTATAAGTAGGGCTATATGTTACAATAAGAAAGAAATATGTATTTAGTTTTTGTCCCCAGCTCCCAACAAAGTTTATACATCTCTTGGGATTTCCTACGTGATTGGGTAAGAAGAGCATCTTTTGTTTTAATGCAGAAACCATGGTGGGTGCTTTGATAATTCAGGATGGGAGCTAGCTGCCGTAAAAGACCAAGACTTGATGAGTGGGTTGGAACTTGCAGTCCCACCTTTAAAATTTTTCAGTTACATCTGCTAAGAAGGTCTGGAGATTGAACCAACCATGATGGCTGATGATTTAGTCAAGTGTGTCTACATACTGGAATTTCCATTAAAATCTTTAACCAAAGAGGTACAATCAGTTCCCTAGTTGGTGAACACATCAAGGTGTTGGGAGGATGGCATGACAGAAGAGGGCATAGACATTTTGTGTTTCTCACCTATACCTTATTCTATGTGTCTATTTTGAGTTATATCCTTTCTGGTAAGTGAATACTAGTAATAGTAATATAATATCCTAGTTGTGGTGAGTCATTTTAATTCATTATCTAATTTGAGAAGGGGATCATGGGAGTCACTAGATTTATAGCTGGCTGATCAGCAGGGCAATTAGGAACCTGAGATTTGCAAATGCGATGAGGAGAGAATTTGGTGGAACTGAATCCTTAACCTATGGGATCTGTGCTAATTCTGTAGATGTAATATCATGAACCAAACTGTGGAAAACTCAGATGGCATCTACAGAACTGGAGAATTCTATGGTTCTGGGAAAGCACTTATAGTGTCAGAAGTGTTGTGGGTAAAAATTGTTTAGAGGTCTTAAGAAGACAGTTTGTTCACTGACTACTGTCTTTCTCTTCAACTGAGTGGAATATCAATGTCTCTAAGAACTGTTGAATCACAGGATAGATAGGGTATATCCTTTATGAACCACCACCTTCCAGCAAGGTAGACACAGGTAGGATGAAGTAAATTTCTGTTTTGTTTACATAACCATACACAATTAGTTCTAATGGTACTCCAGACTATTCTGTACAGTAATATAACATTTATTCATTTTACATTGATTATTTAAAAATAACAATGAATGCAAATTTGTCAGTGACATTCACTTTATTTATACTACCATTATTTCCAAAAACACAACTTACTCTAACAATTATTGTTACTGATTACTAACAAAAACTTGAGTCACTATGACTGCCAACACAAAGATATTCAAGTGTAAGCATTAATAGCATTTTTATAATTTAAGCTAGAGAAGTCATATTTTAATTTCTCATACTTTAAGAGTAGAAATCAATTATAAAGTATATAACTGCATGCAAGTCTTTAACAGAAGGGAGATTTTTATCTCAATCCCTTGAAATAAGCAATTGATTTTTCACTTTATTCTTTGAAACTTACCCAGGGTAATGAAAAATCAGATTTTTTTCAAAACTCTGAAACTTTTCTTTATTGATTCACATTCTCTCCTTTCATTGATATGGAAACATGTAGCAAAAATGCTTTCATATGCATTATCATATTTATTAACCCATAACAATTCACATGATATCCAAATGCTGCCATTTTAAAGAAATTGATCATGGATATTATAGAACTATAAAAATTGCCTTAAATTACAGAGCCAGAATGCATATGGGAAAAGATTTTGTGGTGCTTTCACTCTATTTTAACAATTCTTTCTATTTTTATAATTTGATTCTAGCTAGGAGTTATAAATCTGAAAAGAGAAGCTATATTTTTTGTCACATTGAGTGCATCATGAGGAAGCAAATTTAAAACATTTAGTTGGCACTTTGTATCATTAGTTTATGATCTTATATTTATTAACTCATTTCCAAAGAATATAAGGCAAAAGATGAAGAAGAATGGAGAAGGGAGAGGAGTTAAAAGAGGAGGATCTGAAGCAAGATGTGAATCTTGATAGAAACAGGCACAAACGGCACAATGCTTCTTGAAGGAATCTGCCAAGACTGATAACTACGAGGTCCCATTTTGAGAGTTATACACATTGTGGGAGATAATAAATCTCTCAGTCAAGAGAGAAAAGTGAATATTAGCCTTTCACATAAATCTGGGATCTCCAAAGTGGCATACTGTTTTTTATTTTTATTTTTTTAAGATAAAATGTTTACAAAAGAAAAGCTAAATTTTCAATCTGGTACATAGTAGAAGGGAAAATCTTCTTATGACAAATATGTAAATATAAATATTTCTTCAGAAAGTTGCTTTCCCTACATTCATTCCAACTTTAATTATTAATCCTCAGTTGAGAACTTTATTTGAAGTTACCCTTATTTCATATTGTTTTCAAGCAAATGGTAGGAGAAAATACATATCATTTTTGGAGGAGTATAACTTTTCCATGGAGTTATCTCAATAGATAAAGTCGAATGAATAAAAATTAATACATATAAAATATAAAACCATGCATTCATATATATATATATTTGTCATTATTTGGGATCTGGGTTTTTATGTTCTATAAAGTTACTGAATTATCAAACACTAAAACTATTTCTCTAATAGAAAATAACATGTTAGTTTCCTGAGAGCCTCAGCTCACAGAAGTAATGTATTGATATACATTACTTCTTATTTTGTATAATTCTTTTTAAAGGCATTATATTTGACATGTACTACTGATGTATTGGCATTGAATTAATCACCAACAAGACTACAGCTCATGGCATAAAAAAACTAATCTAGTGTCTTTAAGACACCAAAGTCATTTTGTATTTAGAATAATAGATCTAGAGTACTACACTGTTTGGGGGCATCATAAATTGTGAAATAATATACACACATGAACACATTCAAAAAACTTTCATTAAACAGAGAGTAAAATAGATATTTGGATATAGTAGAATAGTTAAAAAATAAGAAAGCAAAACATCATCTTGTTTGACTTCAGCAGGGAATGTGCATGTCAGGTGACTCAAAACTCATTATTCTGTATGTGTCCATGAATCACTACATAATTATTGATTTTAGGGTTTAAAATGATTTTTTTGCTTGTAGACAAGTTCACAATTTTGGATTTATGAATGATGAAAATAAGTCATTTCACAAAAGGACATGAAACTGAGTCAACAGGAAAACAAATATCAGAATTAGATGTGCAATTTTTTTGCATTAAAAGGATATATTAAAAGGATATAAATGAATGCATTTTATATTCCAAAAGAAAGCACTCCCAAATAAGCATGGACTAAGAAACTATAAATGTGGCCAACTAGATTTGCTAAAGAACCAAGTAGTAATCATATAAATGAGGACAGAAATTTATAAAGGATAAATTAGATGGCTAGTAGGAAGAGTTGAAAAGAGAAATAGTGATTGAAATTGTGGTCTGAGACAATAGTCAGTGGTCACAGAGAAAGAACAAAATGAAAAAAGAAGCAACTCATCTGGAATACAGAATACAAATATTTATCTAATGACAGTCAGAATAATAGTGGAACAGAACAGAACAGAAACAAAATCTCAAGAGACAAAGGCTGCAATTTGTTTTTTGGTTTTTTTTTGTTTTTTTTTTTTTTTTTTTTTTTCAGATTTTTGCAAGGCAATAATCTCAGGTCCAGAAAACATTTGATAGTAAAAGGTAAAGAAATTGATATATCTTAGCAAATCATGATGAAATATCGGAAATCAAAGGACAAAGTTCATCAAACTACCAAAAAGAAAAGGTTTATAAGGTAGAGAAATTATATTGACAAATAATTTTGTTCCAACTTAGTAAAACAGTATCTCAACTATATTGAAGAAAGATTAATTTCAACTTTAGGATTATGTACCTAATATCATTTTAAGAAAATAACAATATAATTAAAATATTTTGATAGAAAAATTTCTAGCTTCTAATATATTCCTGGATGAATTTTTAGGGCAAAAATCTTCATCTCAGATATAAATTTTAATATGAAAAGAGAGATAAATTGTAACAATATTGATGACTGTGTGGGTGAAACTTAAACACTGACTACATGAGATTGCTGTAGTAATGTCATAATTACCATTTAGAATAAAAATCAAAATATCAAACAAAAATTTTATTGAGTAAGAGCAGGCATGATCAGCTTTAAAAATTCTATTACCCTTGTAATTTCCTGTATAATTTATGAATAGTAGAAAAAATAAGCTATTTTTATATTTTAGTGCATTAATACGCATGTTACATAAAGCTAACACAAATATATAAAAACAAGAACAGTGTCATTAAAATGATGATAGAATAAAACTGTAATACAATAACACAATAATAAATAAATTGTATAGAAAAGATAACAAGCAAAAACCCTGTGATAGTACAGTAGAAATGTTTACAAACATATCAATGGTAATAATAGTGAGACTAAACTCTCCAGTGGGAAAAAATATTTTCCCAACTAATTTTAAAAAAGAAATTTGCCAATATAGTTTTAACATTAAATACTTGAATTATAAAGAGACAAAAGGTAAAGACTAAAGTAGTATTTGATTGAGATTTGGCATTTGTTTTAGGCAAAGGAAACAAATTAAAACTTATTGTTAGATAATATAAGACTTATTTCACTAGGATTATATAAGTATTCAAGCTTGAATTTATGTCTTAACATAGCTTGAAAATACATGGGAAATCAACCACACAATAAAGGGACAATTACGCTATTTTAAGCTGAGAATTTTAATCACATTATTCAGTAATTGATAGGCTAAACTTACAAGTAGATGATAGATCTGTGGGTGTCCAATTCATAATTTTTTACAGTAAACAAAAATTCAAGAGAGTTATTTATTAAAGTTATCTATGACATTGGCTATACACCTTATTGTATTTTAAAGCAGGTTACAAACTTAATGCAGATGCAGTGACAGGTTGACCTTGTACTTTTCTTTTTACATTACCTTTTCTTTACATAGCTAAATTTACTCATGTCCAAGTTTTCACTTTCTTTATAAAATTCTTTTGAAGTTCTGGACTCTTGGATTTGGGCCCTAGTGCTTGTATTCATTGTACCTTGCAATTCTCCAGTGATAATACTCATCATATTTATTGTTGGTTTAATATTTCACCCCACAATAGATCAAATTGATGAGGGCAAAACCTATGTCATTCTTGTTCAGTCTATCTATGGCCTTAATGGTGCTAGCTTTATAACAGTAGTGTTGAATTAACAATTGCAGGCAGAAACGAAGGCAGAAAAAAGGGAGAGGTATTTTTCATGTAGACAGTTGACACTGGTGCACTGGGATTCCAAGGAATGTCGACTTTATTTTGAGACATCTTTGACTATCAAATGGGAGGAGGGGAGGAATTATGTCAAAGATGAGGGTGCCTGATGGTCTTGAAGGAAGCCAAAACAGAGCACAAAGAAATAAACCACTGTTACATCTTGACAGGACTTATTCAGGTTCAAAAGACACTATTAAAGACTCACAGAAGTACATGGATTAGAAAAGGTGACTTTGCATGAGCTAGAGGTCCTGACTTATATACCAGGAAAAAAAAATATATATATATACCAAAAAAAAAAAAAGGAGAAAAGGAGAAGGAGGATACGGTCTCTTGGGGGTTAACAGTAACCCCCAAGCTGGTGTGGTAACTGCAAGCAAAGATGGCAGCTTGAAACACAACAGCAGTAGCAATTTATCATGCTTGAGAAACAACCTAATGAACATGAATATTTCCATGTCTATTTTCTATTAGAGGAAAAAGAAAAGGCACCAGCTATATAGAAACTAACTTCAAAACTGTCTATGCTATCTGCAGTTAGAAAACAAGGCCACAGAAAACAAAATATGTTCAACTTAATCCAAAACACAAAAACTACAGAAGACAGGGAGAGGCACATCTGCTCCAGAAGGGTTTTCAATGAGCAGTACGGAAAAAAAAAAATATGCTTTACCCTGAAGACTTTTAAGGCTGGCAGAGAATAAACACAGCCATTACCCAAGTTCACAGCTGTAACCTTGGGGAGCTGGACTGGAACATGGAACGGTTGCCACCTGCACAGCTGAAGAAAGACTAATAGCAGGAACTTAACATCAGATCAGTGATTTCTTGGCTGCAGAAAAGGTAGCATCTTTCATAAAGCAAGCTGTTTTCCTGCTTTTAGTGACTCCAATTTTACTGAAGATTGTTGTTTTATAATGGTGAAAAACCCTTGCTGGCAACATTGCCTATATACTGATCTGTCATAAAAGACTCTAACAGATGCTCCTGCCCAGTCCCCCCTGTGACAGAACATTCATTGTGGGTAATGTTTGCAGTGCGCTCTGCCCACAAGAAGCTACCAATGATGCATTTCTTCTGAACAAGTATTGTGTGCCAAATACCCAGCACTTCCCTGAAGATTTTTAGCACAATACTTTTCACAAAATAAAGGTCACATTCAGTTGTTTGCAGAATAAATAGCCAAAAAAAAAAAAAAAAAGGAAAACAAATTGGATATCTATTTGTTTTGGCAAAAAACTACATTGCAATATAATAATAGAATTAGAGTTTTTCTAATAATTGATTTTTCTTAGTTGAGAAAACAGGTTGCTCACTTTTAGAAGTGAAGGTTCCACATTCTGAACTTGAGTGATTATATCTTCATGATTAGATTTTAATTATATATTTTGGACAAGAAAGTTGCCAGATGAAGTTTTCATTGTTTTACAATGTGATATTACCCTACTGTTGTTGATGGTACTTCTGGTCATTGGGTTAAAGTGGTGATGCTATTGGACACATTTCTCTTTGTTATTAGTGTGAAAAAGTCAGAGTGACATGAAAGAATGTAATGCCTTTTAAAGAAGTTTAAAAGATTGCATACAGACTGTAAAACAGAGCAGAGAGTTCAGTTAGGAACCTGTTAAAGTCTGTTCAAGGATTTATTATTCTGACTACATTGTGGCAAGGTGGAGTGAGGTAATGAAAAAAAAAAGATTTTAGAAATATGAAGTGACTGAATGAACAGGATACGAACAATGATTAGATCCATGAGAAAGAACAAGTTTTAAAGAATGCAAGAAGGAGTCTGAAACGAATCCTAAGTTCATAGAGCAGATAGAAGATAGTAGGTATTATTTTGACTTGTTGAATATGAGATTTCAGGCAGATTTCAAATGGAAAGGTCAGGTAAATATTTGGAAGTTAACAAATGCAAAGTTTGAGATATAACTATATACAAACTATTTGTTTTCCATCTATCTTCGTGAATCCTTTTTAGAGGGAATTAATAATTAAATCTCAAATTATTAAAAATATATAATTAATACATAAAAGGCATTTAATCTAAGTCTGCAGCTCATGATTGTTTGTCTTTTACAAAATTCAAGTTAAAGGGTCATAAAAATGGATGTAGCTTCTTTCTCCTAATGATCCATTGAAAGACCTTGGGTCATTATAAAGTTACCATTGTAATGAAGATAATTTAAAGTATCTGGTATTTGAATGTGCTCTATATCTCTATAAGACATCATGTATTTAGTCAAATATGCTGTTCCTATTGAAATCTATATATAAGAAGTAAAAAAAAATCAATACTGATTTTCTAATGCCCATTATTCTGTGATGCTTCACATGGTTAATACTAACAGAATGGCAAAACTTCCCCCAACATGATTCATTTCATTAACAAAGGTTGGAAAAAAACAATTAAGCAAAGGTATTTGTTTTATGATAAAAAGTCAGTTCAAACGAGAGATTATTATAAATACTAAGACTTAAACTGCAAATTAATCTGTGAACTATTAAAATCCAGAACATGAGTATCACCAATGCAACTGATTAAAACCGTTAATACCCTATTTGTACCATCTTCTTCCCAACCTTATTATTCCAATGTATAATGATTTAATGTTCATCTGATTTCTGAATTAGGTATTCTGTGCTCTTCAATGTATCTGTAATCTCACTGAAGATAAGAATCAGGAATGTTACTCTCAGTCATCTCTTCTATATTGTGGAATACACTTGAGCTATGGTGATTTTCAGGTAAGCATTAAAAAAGGGGAAGTTAAGGAAAAAAGATCTCTAGACCTGTCTTCCTCTGAAAATTTTGGCTAACCAGTCCTACAATGTTTTCCTGATTTAGGATATCTAAATGCCCTTAAAACAGGTTAAAGCTAGCACAGAGACAATGTGTCATACTATATATATATAATACATACATATTATATATAGAATGATTTTAAGTAAATTATAGAGCACTAAAAACTACCTTTTTCAATTATCATTGCAACCTTTTGAAGTGAGCAGTGTATTTTTATCTTAAATATTAAAAAAATAAGGCTCAGAAGGTCAAAATAATTTAAGACACAAAACTAATAAATTACAAGAAAAAATTTAACCTTGTCTGTCTCACAACAAAACAGTCTCTGCTAACTCCACCAACTTTCCTCAGCATTCTGTGCCTAGGAGAATTTCATTTAACTGGATTTGATGGGAACTGGGATATGTGTTTGGAAACATAATCAATAGTTAAATGTCCTCAGAAATCTCCAAGACAATTCTACTGGTTGATTAATGTCATCCTTGTTCTTTATCAATGATTAGTCTCTTAGTATTCTATGTTATAATAAGTTGTTATATGAATGTTATGTTGTACACCAGACCTTGCTTCAAAATAACAAGAGAAATTTGAAAGAAAAGTCTGCTTAAACCCTAGATATCCTATTTCAATAAGCCCTTTGCTTCTTATGCTAAAACATGGTTGTCTTAATGTAAAATAATATCCTAACATAATATTCTAATAATAATGCTAAAACATGGTTGTAATATAAAATAATATCCTAATATAAATTATATCCTAAATTTGCAATGAAGCTGTTTAATTTACCAAATTTGTGTCATGGTTTCTTAAACTTGAGCAATATTTATGCTTCAGCAATATTTTTGTCCTTGTTGACCACTATTTTGACTATATCTTACGATTTATAGGTTTCAACTTGAAATTTCTAGTGGTAAAGATTGTGTTTGTGTCTTTCAATCTCCAGGGCATGATACTACCCTAGAGCTTATCAGGTGGTCTATATTCGATGAGGCAAAGATAGATTAAGAATGAAAAATAGAGTCTTGAAACAAATTGATTAATGACAAGATTTTAACACCTATCTCCAAGTTCAAGATTCTATCTTAGATGTGTTCAAGATTCTATCTTAGATGTGTTGCTTTATGCCAGAACCTATGGCTATAATATGTTACCTATTTATGCATATTTATCATTATTTATGCAGTCCCATGAAAACAGAGAAATAATGAAAAGAAAAAGAGATCATAGCTATCAATAATGCCATGTATTTATGAACTGGAGCTGAAAAAAAGGAAAATACCATCTGATTGCAGGAGACTGAGTAAAATATAGTGACCCATATAAGATACCTGTCAGGTATCATATCTTTTGGCAGAATATGATTTGTAAATGCTAGTTTGATTTAAAAGTATTATCATGAACATAATTAATATTTGTATTAAAATTCACTCAAGTAGCACCTGTACTTCAGTGAAGATAATAAAGTAATATCTTTTTCAAACACCAGAATTACTTAAGGTTTTTGAAATTAGTAACTTGTGAGTTATGTTCTTGTCACAAAACAATATATGAGAGACTTGGGTGAAAGAAAAAAAGAGGAATAAGAATTTAAGGTAAGAGTTTATCTTAGGTAAATTCTCCTCATTTTAATTTGGAATATAAAAGATGCTTGAAAATCTGACAGAGTCCTTCAGCTCTGCTATTAACATCTCCATTTTCCTGCCAGCTCATTTTTCTGAGTCAGCAGATGCTTGCGTCTCAGAAAGGAGATTGCTACTACAAAAAATACCAGAAGAGACAAATTCTTTGGTCTCCCATGTCTCCTGACCAATCAAAATCTTCATTTTGCATCATCCCAAAGCAAGACAGAACTGGTGGTCAGATAGATTGGGCACATGGGTTTATGTTAAGGTTCATAACCACTGTAAGTCATTTTCTTTTCTTCCGACCAATATGTTATATAGATATAAACTATGGAAAAGGGGCATAAATGTTCTCTTCACTTTGTTATCAGTTATAAAGCCAACCAGTTGATCTCAGTGGGAAGCAATTCCAGTTGAAAATAATGACAACCCATTCTTTTCTCTTAATACTTCAGGGCCAAGCAGAGAACCATCATCCCCTTTTGTTGGATTGTACAAAATTTAATTGGTAAGAATTACTTCTTGGACTCTGCTTCCGTTTTATATGCCACTGAATCATTTAATTGCAGAAAGTTTATTTTGTACTTAATCAGATTTTAGTTCAAGATTATTGGGCTTTAAACTTTTAAGAGTTCTTATTTTCTCTCCTTATTAAAAACGTTGGCATCATCCCAACATACTACATAAAAGACGACCACAACAGAGCTCTCAGGCAAGTTTTATTTGAAACAAGTGTTAAACATAATAAAATGCTGTCACAATCTTAACAAAATTTAAACAATACACAGAGCAAATCTATTGTAGCATGCTTCCTAAATTCAAGTTAAGGTAACCGTCTAGCTAAGGGCATTATCTCCACCTTTATGGACTCGTAAATTTGGTTGAAAAAACATGTTTCATTGACTACAGCTCAGTTGCAGAGAAAATGGGTGTTTCCTCTTCTCCATCTGCCTTCATAGAATTACTTGGTGAATGTTCTAATACCCAGCATTTAATAAATTTGGAGAATTTTATAAGGAATGATTGACAGTTTCTGGTATCTACTCCATGTAGAATATACCCAGTTACACCTCTTTTATTTCTACTTATTATTGACAAGCAGATTTCTTGCAGGTGATTATCCTTGATATTGTTGCCCCTCCCACTGTGACCGCAATGCAGTGCCTGTAGCTAAATATTAGAGGGTGCTGCCTGTGGAATGTCACTCAACACGGTGCATTTTGATTTGTTAGATGTGCTGCTTTGGGCTTTTGACAGTTGTTCCCGGAGTAAATAACATCTGCCATACAATTGGCTGGTAAAACTCATTTGTAGTATAATTAAACAACCATCATTTTGTTGGAGTATAAACACAAAGATAAATAGTCCATGAATTAGCAAGTGCAACATCATTTGACAGTTCACACATAGACAAGGCACAATATAGATTTTGTAGATGTGCAGAGTGTCATTATGCAGGCAGTTTACACAATCAAAAGCTGAAGCAGTATCTATAATTTGAATTCCACATGCAGCAATGTTTGGACAACATTCACATTCTTAGATTTAGCATATCTGGAATCCTTTTCTTTACCTAGCAACATGGCATATCCAGGTAACCCTCTCTACCTTTAAACTATATTAATGATAAGGGGAATTAATAACAATAAAAAGAAAATGTCATCCTTAACTTTGAGCATTTTCTTTTCTGAAATCATTGCCTCCCTTTCTCCATTAATGGATTAGAGCTTGTACTGAAAATAGAAGTTGACCCAAGTTAGTTATTCAACAGAGGTATTATTATCTTCTCCCCAGTTGTCTGGTGGGGTAGTTCAATTCAAGTAAAGGTCATTCTGAAAGCAAAAGGATGTAGAATTTTATACTTGATTTTTGTTCCCTTTTGTAGATGGTAAAGAGGATTTCCTTTAAATAGAAAGTCATTTTAATAAAGGTTTTCAATTTACAAGCATACTGTTTGTCTTAAATAACTGATTACAAGGCAAAAGAGTTTCCAACAAGCCACATCAAGCTGTCATATCCTTCATCCTTTGGCTTCTTGCTTTTGTCCAATTTGTTGAATCTTACAATTGTTTATATAGAAAGATAGAAAAATTAAAAGATGAAAGGTTTCACAACATAGAATGGAGAATAATAAAGTGAAATTTTAGCATCCAAATTGTCCTTACACTTGATTACTGAACTCCATTTGAATACAGATGGTTAATATTTATATAACTAAATATCTCATAAGTGAAAATAGAAGCTTAGCTATTTTCTTCATAGAATAAATGAGGAAATGTTCAGTTATCAATAAATAAATGTAAGCTAAAAGGATAAAATTATTTTAAATTGCATTTTTGGAGATTATATCCTAAACATCTGCATCACAGGTGATAGCTATGAAATTTTAGGAGTGCTAACAGTTAAATGAAACTGATTTCTTTCCATTGTTAAGCTTTGCTCACATACATTGCTAATGTTGACATTTATTCAGTGTACATCTCTCACCAATGTGTTATAAAAATACCCCACTAATCTACATAATGATCAGCTATTTTAATTATAGGGATATTAAATACCAAAGTTCCACAATGCATTTATCAAAGTTGGTTGCATTCTGCAGTAAACAGTGGTTAATACTAAAACTGCAATGACTTCATAGAAAAAAGTTTATTTATTTTTAGTTTCTAGTGCACATGTAATTTGCATCATTAATTGAATGGGGTGATACCTCCACACAGATATGTAGAAAGTGAGTTAGCACTATTGTCTTTTAACTGTATCATCTGAAGACTTAGAATGCCATATTCACGGTTTATAGAGGAGGTTTATAGAGTAAGTGAATTAGAAGATCATGCAACAATTCTGTTTTGACTTGAGAATGACACAAGTAGCTATTACTGATAGCCCATTGATCAAGCAGTAGTGTCAGGGCACAAAAGAAATCATCCAGTAGCACTTTGGTTCTTCTAGGCTTGAAAATTATCCAACAGGCATCAGACAGATTGATAAACTAATAAGCCAAATGTAGCTTAGTAATAACAGTATGTATACCTCCTGTATACATAGCAGAGATACAACAAGACTGAGTAACTCACCCACATTTCTTTGGATGACATCTTAAAGTGCCTATCTTTAACAGCCAGAAGAACTTTAGTGTAGTGGATGGTAGAAAGGAAAATCTGTCACGGTGTTTACTAGGGAAAGCACAGTGGACAATGATATGCAGATTTAAGTTCTTTCTTCTCCATTGAAAAGAAATAAGGAGATTTAGTCATCTTTATAGATGCCCTTACAGACAGACATTTATATGGACATATCTTTTTCAAAGGTAAGCTACTCTTCAACCCTAAAAATCAAACTTTTGCCAAAAAATACATTTTGAAGTGCCAAATTTTGGTTCCCCTATCTTAGTAATAAGTCCTGTATAATTTCAGGAGTAGGGAAAGTAGAGAGGTGGACAGATGGGATGTATTGAATGTAACTCTTTCCCATGCATTAAGGGAGGTTATGAGGTCCCTGGAGCCAGGTAAGAAAACACTGTTATATAGCTTAACCAAAGTTGGACTTTTGAGATTATGACTTTATATTCCAAATCAACAGGGCACACATCAAAAGAACTTAATAGAAAAAACGTTTATTTCACATGATAGAAGGATATAATTTCTCTGGAGATACATGATGGATTTAGCATTTGAAACTGACCAAAATTATCATTTAAGGAATAGAGTAACAGAGAGCAATCATATACTAATACTCCAAAATCAGGAAAACATCTAACATAATTCTACTTCAAGATACAAACTCTCACTAAATTGAAATTAGAAGTTGTTTCTGAATTGGGCACAGTGGCACGTGCCTGTAAGTGACAGCTTATGGAGTTGCGATGGGGTCTGGGGATCGCAGTTCAAGTCCCGCCTGGGCAATACAGTGAGACCTAGTCCCAAAAAATAGCTGGGCATGGTGGTGCGTGCCTGTAATCCTAAATACCTGGGAAGCTGAGGTTGGGGATTGCTTGAGTCTGTGGTACCATGGGCAACATGAGCCTGTGGTTCCAAGAGTAAAAATAGTGAGACTGAGTCTCAAAAAAAAAAGAAGTTGTTTCCGGGTTCTTCTTGGACTCAACATGTAATCAGAATACCACCTGATGAAGCAAAGGAAAAGTTAATTCAATAATATGTGTGGGAAGCTAAAATAATTATAGAGTTGTCCTATTTTGAATATATAGAGAGGTATAAATGCTGGGTTGAGGGATCTGAATTCTAAGAATATGGATGCAGTTCTCAGATAGGGAGGGCATATTTACCAATAATCCTAACAGTGGACAATAAACCCCCAAATGACACTTCTCTTGATAATAAAAGGAAGAGAAGTGATTGCTTATTTGATTTAGGAAGGGTATAAGACTGAGCCAAGGACAAGAACTCTTCTCAATTGTGGAGCTCTTAACTTGCTCTTAATCTGTGTTCTTTAAGTAATGGTCATAGACTTCCCAAAACCCACAGGACCTCCATTGACCTGATTTACCTTAGTTCCACACACCAAGGTAGTAATTATTACAAGTGATCTATGCTAGACCTATGGAGAAAAGTTTATTTGATCTTCCTGGAGAGACCAATTCCACGAAGGTGACTTGCTCAATTTGATGAAAAACATCTGTAAAAACTCACACTGACATGACACTTAAGAGAATTTTTAAATACGTCTCCCAAAGGTGGAAATAAAGATAAATGTGTCCTTTTCACCACTTGCATTGTATTTGAGGTCACAACTGGCAAATGAGAAAAAAATTTATATAAAATAAGGACATATTGCAAAGAGATAAAGTAATTTTTATTTACCAACAACATGACTAGTTACATAAATAATCCCAAGTATGCCTAAACATAAGATTAAACTAATACTTAAATTTATCATGGTCATAGATACAAGGCCAATATAGGAACATCACTGGCAATTATGACTGCTAGCAGTAAATAAATGGAGTATGAAAGTATTATGGAAAGCATAGAATCCTTAGGAATAAAGTTAATGAAAGATCTATAAAACCTATACAATAAAAACTACAAAAAAAATCACCAAGGTAAAATTAAATATCTAAATATAAATGCATATAAATATATAAATATATAACTTATGAATGTGTGATCTATATTACACTTTTTAATATTTGTGTGTGTGCATATATATATGTATATATATATGTATGTATGTATGTATGTATCCCATTCATGAATTATAGGGCTAAACTTTGTGAAGATTTGTTTACCACAATTTGATCTGTAGACTCAGTGCAGTTTGAAAACATCCTAACAAAGTTTTAAAATCCTTTTCTGAAATTTACACGGAGGTGCCAAGAACCTTTTAAAAATTAAAGCAGACTTGGAAGAAAAGGACAAAGTAAGAAGAGGTTTCGCTGCTTAAATTTCAAATCTTAAGTATAAAACAAAAATATTCATTTCAATATGCTATAGACTTATAAATAAACAAACAAATAAGTAAATAAAGTAGGGCAAAGTGTCTGTCCATAGACAAGAGACAAATGTAATTCAGTAGAACTAAAGAGAAAAGGTTTAATAACTAGAACTATAAAACTGGGTATCTAAAAATAAAAGCTAAATTTTAAAGTTTCTAAAAGAAAACAAAATACATTCATGAACTTGATGGACATAAAAAAAACCCCACAAACTATAAAAAAAATCAACTAAACTCCATTCAAAAGAAAAACTACTATTTATCAAAACACCATACAACAATGAAAAGGCAATATAGGTTAGAAGTAAATTTGTAACATATACATACAAATAAGAATTTTGTACCCATAATATAAAAAAGATTTTTATAGATGATGATAAATCAAAAAAAATTTTATGAGAAACATATAAATGACATATGCATGCTGCTGTACATTTAAGAAAATGTCTTCAATATTAACAGTAATCAAGGAAATGCAATTTACTTAGCATCATGAAATATTTCCTCACACTAGCTATGACAGTTCAGATCCAAAGGACTGACAATCACAAATGCTAGTGATGGCATACAGCACTTGGACTCTCTTATATTGTTTGTGGGAGTATAAAATAGACTACCCATTAAGAACAACTGATCATCAATTTCTCAAGATAAATAAACACCCACACTGTGAGTTACACTGAGGAAGCTGCTCAAGAGTAAGGACTGCATGTATGCCCAAAAGACTCAAGTTAAAATGTTTATAACGATTTTGAACAAAGTAACCTATAATTCAGGAAAACAAATCCCTCCCATCCCCATCTTCCTAGATTCTGTCTGGGGCCTGCCAGTTGGACTGACAAGAAATAGATTAGTAGAGAAAACAAACAGAATTTATTAATGAGTTCAAATATACATTACAAGGAAGAAACTTCAGTATTGAATAACTAAAAGAGGTGGATGGAAGTTGAGTTTTAAGATCACCTTAACAAAGAACAAAAAGTGTGAACAAATGACAAAACAAAGGAGAGACTTTAGGTTCCCAAAGATAATGAACTGTGAAGTGAAATACTGGAGTAAACATTTTTTTTTTTAGTGCAAGTCCATCTTGGTGGACCTTGATTTTCCATCTTCTTCATAGTTAAGATACCCCCACAAGAGAATGGATTTATGGCAGTTTACATTTCTCTGCAATGTACATTTTTAGTGAAATATGAAAAATTACAAGAAGGCTTCATTATGTATCTTTTGGTTCTCATTTGCTTCCATGTCACCATAATACTTATGCTAAAGTGGTATATTTTGGGGTAACATATGCTAATTTCTTACAAGCTCAAATTTGACAAAACCAAATATTCATAAGTAGGAGAATATATTGAAGTAAAAAAAGGAACTGCTGATACATATGACAACATGAATGAATTGCAAATATATTATAAGTGAAAGAAGCTGGGTGAAAAAGAAGAGTAGAATTTTTCTATTATTCCATATATGAAGTTCAAAATCAGGTAAAACTGATTGATAAAGAAATCAAAACAATGACTACCTATGTGGTATGGCGATTGAATGGCAACATGATTGAACTATAATGAGTTCTATAAGTTGAGAGTTAAAAGGGTGAATGAATATTGTCATTACAATTCTTTGAACACCTAAGGTCTATATAGTTCACTGTATAAATTTTGCCTCTCTATATATACATATATAATATACTATGATCTCCTTGAGTTGATTTTTGTTTTCGTTTTAAGAAAAGTGAAATGAATTGAATAGACTGCTGGCAAATAGGAAAACTAAACCAAACCAACAAAGCCCTTACAACTTCCCTGCATATTTTAGGAGATTAATGCCATAGACAAAATACAACTCAAGCAATAGCAACAATGTAAGAGTAAGAAAAGCATACTATTACGCTATAACCTACTAGTACAACTGTAAATGCAAAGTGTTTACTATGTACAGAATCCTTTGGTATCTTTACAGAATCCTTTGTTGATGAAAATAGAATGACCAAGTTTTTTATGACTAAAAATTGTAATTTCCCAAGTGAAAAGAAAGATTCTCTTTTCAAAGTAAATGTGATCATATTTTATTCTACCCATGAGAAAGGCAGTGAGTCATTTATTTGGAGGAATGTCCAAAATATTTATGATTTGCTTTTCCAGTCAAAACAATTATGTTTTCTGACATGTACTAATCAAAATGCAAAAATCTTTTAAAATTTTAATATTATTCCAGACCACAATTTTTTTTCTAATTTTAAATTGTTTTGACTTCTAACAGTTTGAGCATGATTTTTGCTGAGTGAACACAAAGCATTTCTCCCCTTTTAAGAACAAAATCCATTTCAGGATGTGTGTGTTTGTGTGCGTGTGTGTGTGTGTGTGTATGATATTTATACCTGGATATACACTGATAGAGTATATCAAGTCATCAAATAGTGTTCTATGTTGTCTTCTACGTACCCCAAATCATTTATGTATTGTTAAACACGATAATAGATAATCCTGGAATTGGTATAGACTGGGGAGATTTTAGACGTCTAAGCTTTTACCTTCTTTTTTTACCGTCTCCAGATCAATGTTTAAATGATGAGTTAATATTTACAAAAAAGACTAAAGGACTAAACACGGACAAACAACAAAAAGAAAGGAGGC